>JAUTDX010000545.1:0-142378 GCA_030844895.1 Ambrosia x helenae | reverse complement strand
AATCAGTGAGTTCCAAGGCCTTAATCTTTACTTTTCTTCCACTTTCTTCACCTCTCCTCTTCTTCTAACCCCTTGGGGAACCCTCTAGGACCTTGCTATTGTTTTCGAAGGCAAATAAACATGAGTGGGACACCAATTTTGAGGCGTCAAAGGTGGTTATCTTCTATATTTTTATGCACTAGGATGTTAGTTGGTTGTAGTGATACCAACAACTTATGTTGCATGGACTTGTGTCATGGTTAATGGTTGACAAAGGAGAGCCAAGGATCATCCAAACGAAGTCACCATTCTCTACTTTAACTTCCTAGTTATACTATGTAATACTAATATATACTTTCAAAACCTTCGTCTACAACTACTAATCTAATAACTTAGAAGGTTTGTGGATACATCCGTACCTTACCAAACTCTTGACCCTTCTTGTAATTGGATTCATTCCATACAAGAATGGGAAAATCCCTTGTCTAAGACCCATGCTTGATCCATAAGCAAAGTGGTCATGACATGCAACTCTTTAAAATGGATTCACATTCCTAACCTAACTCTCACCATCCGAATCACCTTCATGGTGGTTTTGTGCTTGGTTACTAACTCTAACTCTTGAACATCCGAAATCACCTTCATTGTGGTTTGGGTTTGGTTCGCCTTAAAGGCAATGCATGACTTTCTCAAACATATGAATCATGCCTCCGAATCTAAAATCCATTCTTTGCAACTCTAGAATAACCGGAGTTAAATCTCTTCCTCCCAAGACTCTTAACGGGAATCTAACTAAACGCAACCTAAGGTGAGTTCATACTTGTCCCCTTTTCCTCTTTATCACTTTTCAGGCTCAACGTGTACCATATGCAAATACACTAAAAGCTTTCATATACACATGCTCAATCTATCAAACATGCCTATATGCCATTGCCATGCCAGAAATCAAAGATTACAAGAGCCTTAAGCATAATTCATTAACTAATTTAGCTCGCCTTAACATGTATAGAACAATTGGCGTAGCACACCGCTCTCTTGGGGTCATTGTTAAGTATTCAACGACCTATCACAATGGTGTTAGGATACGCAGTGGACACATGGGATTGATTATTCCTTTTGTATGATTTGTATGTGCAATCTATAGCATGATGATTCGAGTAAAACATTTTATTATTAGTATGTATTCAGAAACTAGTATGCCCACCAATGCTTTATGTGTTGACAAGATTTTTATACATGTTGCAAGAGATATTTGATGCATTGATTCAAGAAACTCACTAGGGTTGATTTAGATATTCACGTCACTAAATTTTGATGATTATGAATGTTGTATTTTCTATTCGAACAATATGTACTTCTTTGTCTCTATGTTATTAAATGGAACCATTTAAATTATATTGTCGCAAATCTAGTGTCATGAAGTTTTTGAACAATCTATCACAAGTCGCGCTCGATGTATTCCGCCATCGGTTTGGGGTGTGACATCTTTCACAGGTTGAAGATTGCAGTTATTTACACTTTTGAGATAGGTCCTTGATCGAATCTTGAATCTTTAGAAGTTAGAAATATTTTAAGGATATGGAAGGACTATTCTGAGGATGTATCAAGGATCTTGCATTGGGGACACCCTGAAGATAATGAAGTGCATCCTGAGGAAGTGTCAAGGATCTGGCACTGGGGACATCGTTAAGATGATTTAATTTGTTTCAAGGCTAAGGTATGATTTAATTGTTTAACAGGTTATTTTGAAGGTTATTGGCTGACTTGCCTAAAAGCTTAAGGTATACTTCCATCAACTTTTCTTTTCTATCCTCTTGTTTTGTGTGTTGTTTATGCTCATAACAGGGATGACAAAGAAAAGAGAACAAGATGTAAAGTTAAACGATTTTTATTTTATTTATTTATAAGCATGTTAACCCCCGGCTTCATCCAAAACCAGGACCCATCCACCAGGGGTCAACATTTTTGGGCCAGGTCAGGAAAGATTGGGGCTTCGTCTGAAAAGACAGGATCCCTCCACCCCAACATTTCAATTGCTTAAAGTACATACCAAAATAAAAAAAGTTTGAAATTGCTCAACCACAAACCTACCACCTAAATCATCATAAAAAAGTGGGCTCAGGCGTACGCATCATCACCTTCATTGCCCATTATAGCTTCTGCCTTCTTTGCTATCTCGAGGATGGTCTGATCAGGCTCTACTGCCGCATCCTTACCAGAAGGACCTTCACTCTGTTGAGCATGAGCATACACCACCTCTTTTCCACCCAAGCTCACAATTTTTCCCTACCATGACTCAACATCCCACTCGGCGCGATTGAAAGTTGGGATCATTGGCTTGGGGGGCTATCTTCACCCTGGCTTGGTTCACTGAAATGGTGGCAGAATGATCATCCCCTGCCTGTACCCCTCCAAATCCTTCTCATGCTCCTCAGCCTACTTGATCTTTTAGCAAACAACTTTTTCACTTCAGCCTCCATCTTGGACAACCTATCTTCAAGATGTTTACCTTCAGCAAATGAAATCTTCCTTGTATCCTCAAGGGTTGTAGTAGTCTCCTAAAGCTAGGCTGATATCTCATCCAGAGACTTGAGAATGTACTCATGACCCTGAGACAAAAAGGAAAATAGGTAAGTTTTCTAAAAGCTATTAGATAAATTAATGACATCCTCAGGATATAACTGTACCTGGAGATAGAAGTGAGAGATCTGGCAAGGACATCCTGAGGGGTGAGACCCTCAAAAGGTATGCTTCAGAGCTTGTAGCAGGATGACAAATACAAGGAAACATCTTCAGGATACAACTACAAACTTCGAGGCTTTGTTGCGGGATCTTGAAGCAGTTGATGAGCTTAGGGATGCTGCTAAGCTAAGGATGACTGCTTATCAACAAAGGATAGCCAAAGCATATAACAAGAACACAAGAATTCGAAGATTTCAAGTAGGAGATTTGGTCCTAAGAAAGGATTTCCAGAATACAACTAACCCAACTGATGGAAAGCTAGCACCTAAGTGGGAAGGACTATATTTCATTGATTCTGAGGTTGGTAAAGGAGCATATTGGCTCTCTACCCTGGAAGGGGAAATCCTCCCAAGATCCTAGAATGCCATCCATCTAAAATATTACCATACATGAGGTACAAATTAATTTATTTACTTTATGTTATTTGATTTCACCAATGCATTAATATTACAACTAAATTTGGTTTGGAAAATAGTTTATCCTGAGATTTTTTCAGAACCATCCTGAAGATGAGCAATTGAAGACTAGAGAATTGGCCACCCTCTCCTACGTTAAGGTATCTAATACCTTCCTAAGGTTTAATGGTTTTCCACCTTTCTCACGAATTAGGTTTATACACCCCGCCTGTAGCGCACGTTATTCATGTATATCTTCGGGATGGTGGGATCAGTACACGCTAGAGTGGCTGACAATTTCATCATCTTCGGAATATACATTGAATCATCAAGGTTTAGGCATTTTTCAATGTCTCTTAAGTGTTTGGCCCAGTCGTCAGTAGGCCTTGTCGCCAGTTATCCTCAGGCTGTAACACTCGTTATCCTTAGGCTGTAACGCCAGTTAGGCTTGTCCCCAGTATTGAATTAGGTCTTGTCTCTAGTTAGGTTCATCCCCAGAATATCACATTTCTTTGTTTATTTCTCACAGGCTGAAATTATACTAAACTATTCACACTCTTTGACTTATTCTTAAGTTTATATGAGTTGGAAGTATTTCAAGTTTGTCAACAGTGAAGAAAGTTATTATGAGGATGGAACGACAGTATTTCACTAGGTACATCCTAAGGATGTATTAAGTATTTTGCACTAGTGATATCCTGGAGATAGTAGAGTGCATCCTGAGGAAGCAACAAGGATTGGGGACATCCTTGAGATGATTTAATTTGTTTCAAGGCAAAGGTATGCTTTAATTATTTATCAGGATGCTTTGGAGATTATTTGTAACTCATCCAGAGTTTAAGGTATACCTCTATGACTTGTCTTTTCTATCCTATTATTTGTATATTTATCATAAATGTAACAGGATAACAAAGGAAAGTGCACAGGATGTAAAGCCAAAATATTGCCATTTTATTTATTTAAAGTATGTTAACCCGTGGCTTCATCCTAAACCAGGACCCCTCCCCCAGGGGTCAACATTTCTAGGCCAGTTCAGAGAATATTTGGGGCTTCGTCCTGAAAACACAGGATCCATCCACCGCAATCTTCTAATTGTTTAAGTAGAAGCAAAAGTAAATTATTTGAAATTGTTCACAGCCAAACAACTATTAAACTACCACAGACATTCTAAAAAAAGTGGACTTAGGCCTAGGCATCATTACCCTCATTGCCCACTGTAGCTTCTGCCTCCCTTGCTATCTCTAGGACAGATTGATCAGGCTCCACTGCTACATCCTTTCCAGAAGGACCTTCATCTTTTTAGTAGGAGCATATACCACCTCTTTGCCACCCACGCTTACAATTTTAGCTTTCCAAGCCTCAACATCCCATTCATCACGGTTGAAATGGGGATCCTTGGCTTGAAGGGCTATCTTCACCCTGGCTTGGTTGACAGAGATGGTGGCAGAGTTGATCATCCCTTGCCTGTATTCCTCCTGCTCCTTTTCATGCTCCTCGGCCACCTTGATCTTCTTAGCCAACAGTTTCTTCCCTTCGGCTTCCATCTTCGACAACTTATCCTCAAGATGTTTCCCTTTAGCAAAGGAAATCTTCCTTGTATCCTCGAGAGCTGTGGTGGTCTCCTAAATTTGGGCTGACATATCATCTGGAGACTTGAGCACGTACATGTGGCCCTAAGACAAGAAGACAAACAGGTAAGTTTTCTGCAAACAATCCTATTAAATAAATAATTACTGACATCCTTAGGCTGCAACTGTACCTGGAGATGGTAGTTAGAGATCTTAGTGTTTTGGTCAAAAATTACTTAGTAAAAATAATCTTGTTTTCCAAATCAGAAAATGTGAGGTAGAGTGCTATATAAGTGTTAAATATGTTTATAGTCTAGTTTTATTCTGAAAATGGTATGTCAAGATGTTAAAGAAGTAAATATATGAAAACTATGCTCAGGAAGGCAAAGGTAAATTTGAGGATGGACAGTTATATCTTGAGGATGTAAATGCAAAAACAAAAAACCTGCAGGAAAATGGGCGATTTAACAAAAAAAATTGCCTCAGCAAATGTGTGGTTAGAATGGTTATCTTAGTTCTCAATTTGACCAATGATTCTGAAATGAACCAAATCATATATATATATATATATATATATATATATATAGGGTAGGGTTCAAATAGGAACCATAGCTTTAGTAGGAACCATAAGAACCACTTTATAGCCCTTGAGTTCTAATGGCATGATTGTAAATAAGTAAAACTTTAATTAACTCTTTATTTTAATCAAGGGGTATTATTGACTTTTGTTCAACAGGCTAATTTGTAGGTAAGTTGAATTAATTGTTTATATTAAATTAGGGGTAATCTTGTATTTTGGCAATCCCACTAAAATCGCTAGTTCCCTTATATGATCCTAATCGTATAATTCTAAATATGATCCTTTTGTGATCGTAACCGACTTGGTTTAAACTAAACATATTCAATTCGAATTTTAAGGTATTCAATTCGATTTTGCAGATCTTGATACGTGGTTCAATCAAAAACATATTTAATTCGATTTTAACATATTCAGTTCAATGTATAACTTGATTTTTTAATATGTTGATACATTGGTAGTCATGAATTTGAATTCAATATCGTAGAACATAACAATTCATGGATCATAGCTTTTAATTAAATTATGTGGGGAATTGTTGATGCATTATACACATAGGTACTAATTAAGTTACGTATTGGGGACTTGTTGATGCATTATACACCGGTGTATTATGAATGGTGTATAAGTGTTTAATGGAAGATTTTCTAGAGTAATATACACCAGTGTATATCTAGAGTAATATTTAGTTATAATACAATGCTGTATACATTTGTGTATCTAATATTGTCTAGAGTAATATGTTTTGAACAAGATACACCAGTGTATGTCTAGATTAATATGTTTTCAACTTAATAAAATGTTTAGCAAGATGCTTTGGGTAGTATACATTGATGTACTACGTATATTTCATGAGTGGTGAATGACACATACTATTTAGTTATAAATACATTGGAGTATACTACGTATATTACATGAGTGATGAATGACACATACTATTTAGTTATAAATACATTGGTGTATACATGCATCTGTGTATCGATCTAAACAATATCATACTATTTAGTTATAAATACACTGGTGTATACTACGTATACTAACAATCCAATATCGAGATTATCAAATATATGTATATTATATAATATACACCGGTGAACATACGTTAATATTCATTACCGTATAACAATATACATTAACGTATAATGTAGAATTTGTCAACTGTAAAATAGAGGAATATTTATTACATTATATACATAGATGAATATAAAGGATATGCAGTAATGTATACTATCTACTGTAAGTAAATATATGTATATTATATAATATACACTGGTGAACATACACTAATATTCATTGTCGTATAACAATATAAAAGATTTGTGTATCTTCTTTTGCACTTTCAAAAATATTTTTCTTGTAGATGTTGTTATGAAAGGATGAAAAGTATCCACCTTTGTAACTGACGTACTCTATTAATTCAAAATTGAAGTAAAGAGTGTTTTTAGGAAATAAGTTACAAACTTCAAGCAATTATTATATACGAATTTGGATTAAAAAGAAAAAAAGAGAAATATTATAATATAAAATTACACATTAATTCGAATTTGGTGGCCTGGAAATCGAAATTTGTTTAAATCGAATATGCTGATTTCTATATTTGATGTGCTTAACGAATTGATCGTGTGTTAATTATGTGATTGAGATTGTGTGTTAATTATCTAAATTGAATTAGAGATAATGTGAATGGGAGATTTAAGGAAACCATGTAACTGCCATGATTAACAATTATAATTATAAAAAAAAAAAGATAAATATTTCAATGTATATATACACTAATACCCTTAATATTAAAATCAAAGATGGAAGGCTAGGATTGGTTCATATGGTTCCTAACTATGGTGATGGTTCCTAATTGATCCCAATCCTATATATATATATATATATATATATATATATAGATAATTAATCTCGATATATATATATATATAGGCTAAGTATCCGGTGAAAACCCTATGTAACAACATTGTTTTTTTCTAATTTTTTTAGGATAACTTGTATACTTAATTTTATGAGTTTCGACCCAAAAAAATCAAAAAAGCGCCGAATAGATTTTTTTAAAAAAATTACGTAACACAAATGTTACATATGTGACAATGCTAACGTATGATAAAACTCAGTTTATGTAACACATGTGTAACAAAATAATCTACTCGGCGCTTTTTTGATTTTTTTTTGCCAAAACTAATAAAATTGAATATAAAAGCTAATATGAAAAAATCAGGAAAAAAAAAGGTTTTACATAGGGTTTTCACAGGTTTTCACAACTCAAGAGGGTTTTTATTTTAACCCAACCCTATATATATATATATATAGGGGAGGGTTATCTTGAGAACGCTAAATATCGCGAGAACCGTGAGAACAAATGAGAAAACCAATCAAAATCATTTTTTTCAATACAAACCTAATTATAATCAAAATACAACATTAAAAAATGAATTTTCTTTCCAAATTATTCATCTTTTCTTGCAAAAACACTTTCAAATTAACTTTTTACACATGTGTAAATGAAACAGTTTACACATGTACAAACATTAAATTTACACATGTGTAAAAACAGTTTATTTCCGTATACGTTTAAATTTTTACATGTAAATTGTGTTTTTGGGATTGTATTTTAGTAATAAAGATAAGTGTAAAAAGAAATTTTTGATTTGAATGGTTTTAGATGGCGTTCTCACGGTTCGCACGAAATATAGGTTTTTCTCAAACTAACTTTCCCATATATATATATATATATATATATAACTATTATAGACTACACATTTTTCATATATTAGTTTTTTTCTTAAACACATTATTATAAAAGGTTTCTTTTCATTTATATATATGTGTGTGTATATTATCAGTTTTCGATTATACATATGTAAATATTGACAAACATGTTATATAATATTTATTTTTCAAATTCAAACACGTATGTACATTAAAAAAATAACGTTCTTACCCAATTTTCTTTTCTATACATGTATGTGCAATCATTTTAAACATTGCACACTTATATATATTTTTTCAAAACATAGATGTACAATACTTATTTTGCAGTTTTAGACACGTATATACATATATGTATAAATGAAAAAAAAAACCATTTCTAGAAAGTGTGAGATTTAGCAAAAAAAATTGTTTTAGAGAAAAGTGTGATCCAAAATGATTCTCCTAGTTCTCAATTAAGCCGTTGGTCTCAAATGATCATAATCCTATATATATATACATACATATAAGGATAGGTTAAATGAGAACTAGGTTGAGTTGTGAGAACTATATGAACTCACTTATTAGCCACACATTTAATTAGTTGTTAAATGAATATGTGGTTGTGATTAAACCATAATAAAATATTACATCGATGTAGACTTTTATGTCATTTTTGTTATACCGGTGTAAGGACGACGCATTTTGTTTATTTTTTGTATATTTGTTAGTTAGTCATTTTTACATTAGTGTGCAAAAAAAAAATTTAAAATTCGCATTTTACGTCAAAGTTCTCACAACTCAACCTAGTTATCATTAGAACTGAATCCTATATATATATATATATATATATATATATAAATTTATATATAGGGTGAGGTTACTGTACATAGGCCATATTTCGTGAGAAGTGTGAGAAGGATAAAAAATTGATATGTAGGCATCATTTTTTTTAACTTAGTTATGATGTTGTGGACTGTTTTGCCTAGAAAAACACAAAACATAACAATTAAAAACCGAAAACAATGTATTTTAGGCTTAGAACTTAAAACACCATGCTAAGAACATTAAGTAGTGTGTTTTAAGTGTTAATTAGTGTGTTTTGGTTGTTTTTTTAAATTTAATGACTATAATACATTGCATTGTGTTTTTTTATTGTTGTGTTTGGTATTTTTCAAGTTAAAACAACCTAAAACATCATTCCTAAATCCAAAACCTGATGCTTACATGTCAATTTATAATACTTCTCACGAAATATGTCCTTTGTACAGGAACCTAAATCTATATATATTCAGGAGAACCTCATTATCTTCTTTAAACATTAAGTATTATATTTTTTATTCTATATTACATTTTGAATAGATGCTTGTGAACAATGTTTTTTTCTTTTGTCTTTATATGTAGGTCATGTTTAGGAACATTTTTCTCTTTTCTTTGTCTATATATGTAGCTCACTTTGGGTAGGGCTTAGGAATAGTTTTTTGTTTTGTCTTACGCACGTGTCGATAGAAATTCAAATTGACTTACGTTTCGACATAAACTTTTTTTAAAAAAAAATTTAATAAGTCGGTCGAATATAATACGTGTGAACAGTGGGTTTTTTTGTCTTTATATATAGTTCCTTTTGGGTAGGGGCTTCGGAATCGTTTTTCTTTTCTTTTTGGGTTTTGTCTGGGCTTAGATATAGTTTTTTTTTGTGTTTATATATGTACATATCGATAGAAATTCAAATTGACTTACATTTCGACGTAAACCTTTTTTTTAAATGAGTCGGTCGAAATAATATGCTTTATGATTCTTGTCTTATTGTGCTTATTTTATCTTTCATTATTTTTCCTGGTAGTGAGTTTGTATGCGCTTCAGTTTGCGGTATAAGTTCGCGTTTGCCTTTGCTTATGTTTTACGGCATGTGGCGGCATAAATCCGCGTTTTTGTTTTACAATTTTACCGGTTTTGTCCGTCGTTTGCTTACTACTTAGCACGGTTTCACGACCCACGTCTGCAACTCGGGGGTTGACATCAGTAGCGATACTTGTACCGTATTTGGTTTTACGGTTTTTCTCGACGTGCCAATATAAAATTTGTTGAATACAGAGATGTACTCACAATAAAATATTGTTTTGGTGTCGTAAGCTATATCAAGTGCAGGTACCATACCGGTATCGTAGCAAACCGAATAACACCAGTACTGGTACATGACATAAATTCCTTTTTATTAATTTTCACTCGATGTAAAACACATATCGATTTATATGCCAAGTATTAGTATCATGTTGGTATCGTAATGGATCGAAATGATACTCACCGTAATCTCACTGCAAAACGTGAAAAATCCCACTAGTTTACTTTAAAATAAGATATAATCCAATGCACTCAAAGCATTATTTGGATAAATTAGAGGGTAATATGTGAAATTGTGTGAACAATTTAGAGATTATCTTTAAATAACACATCAACCAAAGAAGTTAAAGCCGGCTAAAATCGAACATACACTTAGGTAGTGTTTGGTATGCAGGAATAGAAGGTGGAATGAAATGGAGCATTACGATGGAATGAAAAAAAAAGTGTTTGGTTGATCAAGGTAATGGAATCATCCATTACCTCATCCATTTCATTCCCTCTAAAAACCCCAAAATTCATTCCATCCATCCCCCTTGTTTTTTTTCATTCATTTCCCTCTGTCACCCTTCATCAGCACCAACCACCACCACCCACCTCTACCACCACCACCCATTGCCACCACCACCGACCACCGCTATCGCCGACCAACACCAACCACCGACTTCCACCACCCACCGACTACCACCACCACCACTCTCCGTCACCGACTACCGCCACCCCCACCCACTGGACTACCGCCATCACCGACCACCGCGCCACCCACAAACAAACGCCACCATCGACCACCGCCACGCACCAGCACCAACCACCACCGACACTCTCTGTCATCGTCACCGCCACGCCACCACCACTCACTGTCCCCGTCACTCCTCGTCGCTACCCACCGATCACCACAACTGTTACCGCTACTATAACCACCAAACGTCGCCACCCACCGACCACCACAACCACCCATCGTTGTCGTCGCCTTTGACCACCACCGTTTCCGCTACCACGACCGCCACCACCAAGCATCGTTGCCGGCACCTACTATCAACCGCCTTCGCCACCACTCACCACCACCGGTTTTATTCCTAAGTCTTTTCCTATCTACCAAACAATACAAAGTAATGGTTCATTCCATTTTTATATGGTAATCAAACAAGACCATGAAATGATAATCATCCATTTTATTCCTTTGTCCATTTCATTCCCTCGTACATTACATTACATTACCCCATACCAAACAGAAGTAACTATTATAAGCTTTTAATAGAAACACAAAAACATAAATGTTTAAATTGAAGTACAATAACACTTTGACATGTTTTAGGCATCTCCTTAGTCAAGTTATCATATCATATAATAATTATGACCATTGTTTCTTAGGTTAGTTTATGCTCGATGGCCTTCTAATAATACTAATCGTTTAAACGTATTATAAATAATGTAAAGGGCTAAATGAATTATATAATAGATGTAGTAGCTATAATATGATATTCTTTTTTTTTTACTTTTTCTTTTAATCTATTATTTATTAACTAGTGTTTAACCCCGACATTACGAGTGTAGAAGTCGTAAGACTGTACTAATACGTAACCGTTGAAAGCCTACGTAGTACGTATATACTAAACCCGTAATCCATGATTATAATGCATATTTACATGTCTATTGTTCGCTTTGTTACTTTGAATAGCATTGCAGTTGACCCATGACTTCTTGGTCTAGTGGTATGGTGTCTCCCCTTACAAATATGAGGTTGTAGATTCAAATCCTTGCAAGTACAAGACAAGGTGAAATTAGGATGTAATAAAATCTTTCGTTAAAAAAAACTAGCATTTGCAGTTTAATTATATTAATTAATTGAAGTCGGCTTGTTACATGCAGTTACTTACATATACAGATATTTCAAGCAGCAATTGCATACAAACAAAGATTTGAATATCCCCATTTAGTAGTTCTACACTTTTTAGCAGTTCAAACTTTCTTTCAATAAAAAGCCAAAATGTTGACTCCAACAAAAAAAAACAAAAAATCGACATAACAGCATTCACACTAGGTTATTAATATTTTTAAGTTAATCCATTGTATTGTAGGATGTGAGAAAATGAGAAAGTTACTTTTATCCGTATGTTTAGGTATATTTGAGGCAATACAGTTTTTCTATATTTTAGTTTTTTTCCAAACTAGATACAAACAATATTTACATATTTGGATAAGAGAAAGTATACGATACATATCTAACTTAACGCGAGAAGTATAGGAAGCTACCATAAGATGACACCTGTAAACCATAGTTAGGGTTAATAAACTCAATCCCAGTTGATTAAAAGGGATAGTTTAGACTTTTTTGTTTTCCACTGTATCGCCACCGTCATCTCCTCCCACTCCTCCCCTTCCGGTGACTCGTCTAAAACAATAAAATCCCAACCAACCATACAATAATCGTCCCTCCAATTCACCCCACTCCCATGGCGACACCATCATCCCTTCACTAATCATCTCCTCCAATCCACTTCACTAGTCTCAGATCTCGGCACAATCATGAATACGTCACCAATCTACATTAAGACAATGTAAAAAGTTCTTTACAATAATCATCTCCTCCAATCCACTCCACTCTCAGATCTCGGCACAATCATGATGACGTCACAAATCCCCACCATTTTTTCCTAAAGGTGCGTTTAAACAAAACGCACTCAATCACAAACCCGTGCGTTTAAAGTGATAAAGTGTGTTTATATTGAACAGTGACCCAGGTTGAAGATGAAGAAATGTTCAATCATTCACCTGTGGGTTGTTTGTTTTCAACCCTAAATGACCCATAATCATAAATCTATACCTTCTAACCAGCTGCACATACCATATAAAAAAATGAATTCAATATCAACAGATAAATTAATGACTAATATGAATATTAATATAGATACATGTGAGAGGTGTGATGAATGTATGTATTAGTTATTGACATGATTGGAGAGGATGAAGATTGAAGGGAAGTGTTAGGTGATGGGTTTCTAGGATGTTCATATAAGGAAATAAGGTGCCGAGAAAGATATATGTTCGTTTGTTCTATTTCTTTGATTTTTATACATGCGTTTATTTTATTTTTTTTGTTTAGTTTTACATGTGCGTTTCAAGTTATATATTAATTTTTTGAAAGTGAAAAATGACAACGTGCGTTTGAAATAATGAATGTGCGTTTGTTTGTCTCACCCTAATAATTTTAGACGCACGTTACATATAGAACACATATGTAACGTGCGTTTAAAACACTATGTTATCACCAACTTCATCTTTTTCTTCTGCAACTTCTGTTAACCTAATTTTCATGTTTAATCATTCTTCTTGAAATACAATCGAAAGTATTTGACAACTCATACGAGTGTTTATTCATAATCCTATGTTTATCGTCTGATTTATCGTCCCAGTATAATCCTTGTTTTCTGATTTAAACATTGTTCTTACGTTTTCGTTCAATTTAATCGGCTTTTATTTGTTTTTTTTTATTGTGTAATCATTCAAGATGTTTAATCGAGTTGAAATGGTTTAAATTAACTTTTGATTTAAGCCTCTGTTGAATTAAAAGTTTCAATTTGAAAAAGTTTTGAACGTTTTTCCTAATATACCCTTGGTTTGTTTAAGTCAACCATGATTAAGGTTGATAATTACGATCTTGCCACCGCCTAAATCTAATTGCTGTGGATCCTTCCTACGCTTCTCACGTTAAGGAAGATATGTACGTTATCTCTTCCCTTTGGATAATTTGAAAAATATTTACCTATTTGGATAATTTTCTTTATACCTATTTTTTTCAATAAAAAATGAAAAATAAAAAAGAAATTAGAACACACAAATAAGCAAAAATATGATTTAATGAAGTTCTCCTTAAAAAAAAAAAAGCAAAAATATGATTTAATTAAATTATGAAAAAACAAATGCCATAATTTTGCAATATTTCTACAAAATTATCCTATATATTAATTTGTGTAGCTGATGAACAGTACTTTTGCGTTTTGAGAAGTTGATTTATACTAACGTGTTTGATATAGTTTACAAAAGGAGTTCTGGTGCAGTTGGTTCGTTGCTGGTTTGTGTATACAACTGTGTCCAGTTCGACTCTTGTTATCAGTGTTTTTTTTTGTGCTAAAGTGGTTGACACCTGTCTCAAAAAAAAATTATTTTAAAAGAGCAGTGAGTTGCCAGCTGTTGTGTTGATACCTATGCCACGTTTCCAGATTGATTACTCACTAATCCACTAAGGTTTTTAGTCATTTATAAACCTCATGTTTCAAAGGGAAGTCTTTTTTACCGTCGTTTTCTTTGTTCGTAGTAGCAGCTCATCTTGTGACAACGAAAGGTTGACATTACAACTGTTTTTAATGAATTCTTATCTGCATGTTTGTTTTCCTTCATGCTTTGGTGTTATTTGAAAATGTGACGGTTGAACTTTCATGTTTGTTAACGTGTTTGATATAGTTTACAAAAGGAGTCCTGGTGCAGTTGGTTCGTTGCTGGTTTGTGTATACAACTGTGTCCGGTTCGACTCCTGTTATCAGTGTTTTTTTTTTGTGCTAAAGTGGTTGACACCTGTCTCAAAAAAAAATTATTTTAAAAGAGCAGTGAGTTGCCAGCTGTTGTGTTGATACCTATGCCACGTTTCCAGATTGATTACTCACTAATCCACTAAGGTTTTTAGTCATTTATAAACCTCATGTTTCAAAGGGAAGTCTTTTTTACCGTCGTTTTCTTTGTTCGTAGTAGCAACTCATCTTGTGACAACGAAAGGTTGACATTACAACTGTTTTTAATGAATTCTTATCTGCATGTTTGTTTTCCTTCATGCTTTGGTGTTATTTGAAAATGTGACGGTTGAACTTTCATGTTTGTTAATTTGACGGTTGAAGTGACAAAAGCCTGGTGTTTTTGGTGTTTTTGATTTAAAGTGTGATATTCGATAAAGCTGTGGTTTGTGTTTATATGGCTGAGTGACTGCTTGGAATGTTTAGTTATAAGAAATGTGTCATTATGCGATTTCTGATGATAATATGGATCAAAGAATTTTAAGAAAAATTTTTGTTCATTTATTTGGTTGTTTAGGTGTTGTTGCACAAGAATATGCTTTGTTGCCATGATCTTTGCGTTTAATGAGGTGTTTATTGAATCAAGAGTCTATGTTTTTTCAACAGTTAATTTTTTTGTACTGCGTTGTTGTTTGTGATTAATGTTTTTTTTTTGGTTCAACTGATAATAGAAGTTCGGGCATAGGAAAGCACCTCAGTTAATAGGTATGTGAGTGCGTGTAGGTTTGATGTAGTTTTTGTATTGTTTAGTAACATGTTGAAGGTGTTGCTGCATTGTAATCTTAATTAAGTCAAAGACTTGCTTTAATGGTCGTATATGGTAGTTGTTAACAGCCAGCGGCTGTTCCATTTGTGGTCCAGTGAAATGTGCAACGCGAAATACACGCGTAGGTCTCCTTACCATGTTGATTTGTGTTAGAATTACCGCAACATGAAATAGATGTTTAAGTCTTGCTACGTGCGTGTATCAAAATAGGTGTGTGCGCTTCGTATTATATACATAGATCGTGTTACATAAAATTAAAACTTTTTTATTCATACAATGCATTGCATTTTTGTTTTGCATGAACTTTATTCCATTTACACTAACACTAATTTCTCATCTTATTAGTAACAGTTTGCATGAAATGGATACTTTTAATGTTGGATCTCTTCGTCCGGGCGAGGCAGCACCGCCACTATGCATTCGAGTTATCAGAAAGTGGGTTCCCAATAACCGTGACAATGAACTACACTTCCTATTTGTTGATAGAGAGGTATATTACTTTATCATTTTTTTAGCGCTTTTTTTGGATTCATAATGTTTTGTTGTTAAGAAACAAAATTCAAGCACACATTTCACTCTTCAAAACTTTGTCCCCATGTCTTAGGTTTATAATAGTTTTCTGATTCCGTAGCCTTTACCTCCCAAAAAATTGAATAAACGTGTTTCAACTAAACAACAAATTCATTCAAAGTACTTAAAAACATTACCTATCTATTTCATTTTAATACTTATTTTTACTTCCAGAGATAAAAAAAAATGAACTATTGAAATGTTTAAAATAAATCAAAATAACCTAAAAAATGTAATGTTTAGCTTTACCTAAACAAACAAGGACTTGATACAAAAATTTCCATTTGTTGATTACAATATCCATGTAGTAGGTGTACACACCTAAACAAATTCCCCATTGAGTACAAAAACTTCCATCAATTGCAATTGGTCTAAGTATTACACTAACTTGTAATTGGCAGATATGTTATCTAATCTATATATTGAGTGTCACATTTAGTGTCTGTAAGAATTGTTTGTCTGTTCA
Organism: Ambrosia x helenae; assembly: GCA_030844895.1. Lineage (NCBI taxonomy): Eukaryota > Viridiplantae > Streptophyta > Magnoliopsida > Asterales > Asteraceae > Ambrosia > Ambrosia x helenae. Next base: position 125,941 of record JAUTDX010000545.1, on the reverse strand, counting down.
TTTTGATGAATTAGAAATTGAGTATGTTTCATTCGTTTGTCTGTTTATTTTGATGAATTAGAAATTAGGTATGTTTCATTCCATGATCTTTAGCTATTTTTGTTATAAATCATGATTTGTTTTTACTCTATTTTGTTCATTTACAAACTGAATTTCTTTCAGTTACTGATTTTTGAACTGTTTGACATATTAACTTATGATTCTTATTACATTACATTGAAAATCTATGTATCATTCAGATTGTACATTAATATATTTTTCTTATAGGTCATGTACGCACTTCATGTAGGAACTTGCAGTCCACATTTCATTTATTTACAAACATGAAGACCTATAATTGAAGATTCTGATTTGGCATTATTTCCCTTAACCAGTTTACATTTTTTTCCTTGAAACAGGGCTTTGGAATACAAGCAATGGCTAAGGATGACGAGCGCAAAGTTGTTGAACCAAAGTTATCACTGAACAGTTGTTACCGGATTGAAAATTACGCTTGCATAGAACCTGATAACTACACCAACACATTAGTGCATCCAGCACTGATAATATTTGGTTCATCAACTCAGATTATGCCCGTTCCTGACTGCCCCGACATACAAAAGCACTACTTTGAAATCGCTACTCGGCGCATGGCAGAAACCAAAGTTACTTATGAAGGCATCATAGGTAATATTTGTATACAGAAAAAAATACAATCTTAATGCACAAAAACATATTACAATTGGAAAATTACTTATGCTGCAAACCACAGATTACATAGGTATTGTTCGCAGCATAAAAGATAGATTCACAGTCAAAAACCAACCTTATGTTGTTCTCACCATGCGCGACATCAGGTAACAACCCTATGTCTTATTTTAGTGTTTTAAATCCTACTTTTCAAACAGCTGACAATATCTTTTACATAGTAACCAAGATACCACTGTGGCCATTTGGGAAGAAACATGTACACGTGCTGACAGATTTGATCGCCAACTCATTGAAAATGCAACACCACCAGTTATCATAGCAATGACGGGTTTGAAAGCCAAACGACTAACAGGTAACATTACATTAAATATTTTGCCCTTACCTATATACATCAAATATTTAATCTTCGCTTTTTTTTACAGCCTACTTGCAGTTACAAACAACCAGAGCAACATACACCTATTTGGCACCTGCAATTATGGAAACAGAAATGCTGAAAACAATGTTTGTTGCCATTTTTTTTTCTAAGTTTTCCCCACTATTACAAAATAACACGAAAATACCATTTTTCCACAGGTTTGCAAGTGTTGATTTCTCTAAAGCTGTTGTCAATCCACCAATAGAGACAACTACTTCCATAATTGAGCTTAAACAAATGCCAACAAATGCAGTCATAGTACATCGCTTAGCCTTTATAATCCAACATATGTGATCCCAAATTCACTAATTTTTTATATGCAACACAGGGCAAAAACTTTGTGGTTAATGGAACAATCACACAAGCTCACATTGACAAGACGTGGTACTACACCAAATGCCTTAAGTGTGCAGGAAAAAGTTACCCAGCTTACGACAAATGGTATTGCCCACCTCACGGAAATCTTGACGACACAAACTTCATGTAAGCAACATGATTATTTACTGTTTTAAGCACCGAAATTTTGATGCAAACACTTGGAAATCTTCTATTTGTGCTATAACTCTTGGCTATATAAATGTTCTGGTTGAGGACGTTGATTGCACGCTTTGAAATGTAGGTAAACAGTTGCTAGGGGTAAAAATATTTGTTGTTATTGTAGGGCAAACGCAAAAACAAACATATAGGTATCAACATTTATAACAATATTATACGAGTAAGCCATAATGTAAACTGCCTTCCCCGCTGTATTTCTACCAGTTTCGTTGCTTAGGCACTTCATTATTTAGGCTTTTGACTTTTTAGGCGATTTGTCGTTTAACCATTTTTTTCTTAGATGACTTTTAGCTTGGCCAATGTATTGTTTAACTCTCATGGTGGGTTATAATGTTCTTTTTTGTCCTCATCGTTGTGCTTTTCGGACTTGTATATAAACATTAGAACAGGACTGTAGCAACCAACATGTACATTGAACCCGTAATACAACATGTTAGCTGTTTACAAAAGTTGATGTGCTGCTTATTGTCCGTTCGGCTAATTTACGCTTACATAAAAATATCCGTCCATTAGGTTAACACGCACACTAGGTTCTAAGAATTATACGATGTGAAGAGTGATATTAAAATTTGGAGACTTTGCTCATTTTTGCGAAACTCAACACAATAAATGCACACAATAGAAAACCACTTATACTTGAAAACGCCAACATTTACAAGCATAAACTTATATATGCATATACGTGTGAAACACATCATTTTAAATTATTGCATCACGAGCTGCTCGACAAGGTTTTACACACTGCTTTAAAAGACCGAACCTAAACTTCTACACAGCATAATACTAACTGTTGTTACATGCAGTCTGCCCCTTTGCCTAAAATTCTATATGGGTCAAAAGACTAGAAACCATAATAACTTCTTTATTTCACAACCTGTCACTTTAATCCACAGCTGCTTGTAAATACATTCAATGTTATTCAGATTGTGGTTGATATGATTAGAAATGAACAACTGGATTTTAATAATTATATTATGATGAATACACTCTTAATTTTCACCTTACTCAATATTAGAGAAAGTAATAAAAATGGTGAAACACTAAGCCCGTAGGAATTCAAAGATATTCAAATATTACAATGACTCAAAAATTATTTGTTTTGACTGCCTACAGGTAACCAAATTATTTTTATTGCGTATAAGGACGTTTTAGAAATTGAAATTTCTATACATGAGAAATAACAAAATGAATTATGGTAATCTAATTTAATTGATGTTTCCAAATAGACAAAAGTTAAACAAATAATGGAATGGGAAGCCAATAGGCGCGGTGCTTAAAAATCCATGACGGGTCAAATTGACTCGCAGCAGCTGTATAAATATTTATGTACTGCCTATTGTCCATTACACTGCTTTAGGTCACTATTACAATTTAGACAACAACTAGGTATCACATCAGGTCTCTGTAGTTGCTATTCTGCTGTTTGCTGCATTTATATATGCATATGCTGTCAAAAATTGAAATACTTAGGTTTTCTTTGCCTCTTATTAGCATACTGTAAGTTTAAATTCCTACTGTACTATTGCAATTCCTGTGATTATAAAGTTGATGTTTTCCCTTAAATTAATTTTACAACAACAAACTTTATTGACTTGTATTTGTACTCCAGGTATCGCATACCAATCACCATTGATGATAAAACAGAATTCTTAGAGGCAACCATGTTCGACAAGGCAGCGACTCAACTGTTAGAGATATCATGCAAAGAAATGTACACCAATTCTGATGCTCGAACAACCATACGCACCAAAATTACAGCCAAGCCAGTCCAATTTACATTACGAGCAGTTAAGGATGATCGGACAGGTTTAACAACCTATTCAGTGAATAACGTTGTTTTCCTTCACCAAGCCAAAGCTACAGCCGTCACTTCTACCAGCAGCACTCCAACCATAGCAACTCCATCACCAACCACCCCAGCTCCTACAACTGCCTCTGTGAACGAGAAAAAAAAGGATGCAAGTGCGAGGCGCAAATTGTTTGACACAGGAGGTATACACCTTTTACCAATCCTCAATTACAACCATATTGGCCTTTTTTCCCACTTATCTTTCTTAGCATCCTTTTCTCAATAACAGCAGCTGGAAATCCCGCGAAGAAGCCGGCAACCAACTGATGAATAACACATATTAGCAGCCATACTACACTTTTTGGTTAATCATAGAGGCTGTTGCTCTCAAACTTCTTGATGAATGCGATGCAAATACTGTGTTAAACCATTGTATCGCCTTTTGTTTTCTGTAAATATTGTTTTTCTGCTTCACTTTCTTTTCAAATCAGCAGCTCCAAGCTACTATAGCGCATAACTTTAGCGCAAATTTGCTTATTATGACCGTTAATGCCGTTATGCTGCTTTCATATGTCTTTGTGATACACCCACTACTTCACATTTCAGGGCATTACCAACCACAAAACACCTTTTACTTTGTCATTCAGAATACTGCATCTTCAAACACAATTTTTAACTACTATATGTTTTCCTTTTGGCCTATTACAACCATCATGTGGCTTCAACAGTTGCGCAACGCGCAACCCGGATGAACCACTAGTTTTGCATAAAAAAACAATTTGCAAACATTCGTTACGAAACAACTTTCCATTAATCCCAACCACAAATTGAATAAAAAACGTTGGCTCTTCAACTAATCAATTACAAATAAACTTCCGAATAAGGTCACTCCATTAAAAGTTCTTTACGGGTAGTTCACTTAGTGAAAGGACCAGTGATTTTTCTTGGGGGTCTCAGGTTGGATTCCCACAAAAGACATAATGATTAATGATGGATGACTCATGGCCTATGGTCATGAGTTTGAGTCCTGAACTCGCCAGGTTTTACCGGTTCATTACTGTCGTACCTTCGGGCGAGTATGTAGGTCGGGTTTTCCCTGAAAGCGGGCTGTCGGGCGGGCTACGGGCTTCGTGCGTCTGGGATGGGCCGGGCTGTGCCCCTTCTTTCCAACTAGGAAGCCGCGTACGAAGTACCCGGCGGCGTTGTTTAGTTGGTCGTTAAAAAAAAAGGTCACTCCATTAAAGTATCAATATCAAATACAAACTAAAACGTCAAAATGACTTGACTCACTTAGGTTCATCTTCTAGCACATCTTCTAACTGATCACCGTATTATTTTCAATGCAATCTACATGAACATCTTCTAACAAATCTTCCACACCATCATTGTTTACAATAACAATTTGAGACACCGCGTTAAAATCCTTGAATCATGTCTGGTATTGCGTTAACTCTGTTCATCCTAAAGTAAAAAGTAACATCAAATCAATATATGAGATGACCCAAATTGAAATTTGGTTGTAACAAAAAAAAAACTAACAATAAAATGAAATCTGGTTCTAAATATTTTGCAGGTTCGTTTAATATAGAAATTGAAGACAAACCAAACCTGAGGAACGATGGTTGTCGCCTGATTGCTTGATTATCAAAGGCTGCTTGATTCACGGATCGACTGCTGCCTGGTTGCTTGATTCCAGGGATCAAAAACTAACATCAAACCACCGCATAGTTGGCTAATTATTGGAGGAACGCTGCCGTTGTCGCCGGGTGGAACGATTGTTGCTTGATCAATTCATAGGAGAGGAGGGGTGGGAGATCGATGGTCACCCTAGATGGTTTTTCATTAGTAGTGGTAGAGGTGGTGGTCGTCGTCGTAGTGGTAGTAGTGGTAGTGAGTGGTAGTGGTAGTGGTAGTGGTGGGTGGTGGTGGTGGTGGTGGTCGTAGTAGTGGTAGTGGTAATAATGGTAGTGGTAGTGGTAGTAGTTAGTGGTGGTAGTGGTAGTGGTAGTGGTAATGGTAGTGGTATTGGGGAACCAGTTGATATAAACCGTTAAAAAAAAAGTAGTAGTAGTTTAAATTTATCTAAATAGGAGTAATATTTTTCGAAGTACCTAAATAGTTAAATATCTTTTTATAACCACACTAGTTTGAGAAAAACTCTTTATTTTTTAATATTTTTTAAAAATGGAGAAGAGAGAAAAAATAATGATAAGGGTATAATTGAAAATGACAGAGAAAATATAGTGACTTTTTATGTAATATGTGAATAAGTATGAGGAACCTATTGTAAATGCTCTAAGGAGACCACCGCTGTTCACGATCTGAGCGGAGCTTTGCTCGTGTTTGGCTCGTTTACAAACTTAACCGAGCGAAGCTGCTTGAAGAAACAACGAGTATAACGCCGGTTAGTAGTAAACCGATGTGGGTTAGATACTCGTGTTAGTTCAGGACAGATCATTTGCTCACCACAATGATTAGAACGTCACCCAAGATTATAGTAAGTAATACGAGTGTGTGTGTGTGTGTGTGTTGTAAGTGAGAACAAGAGCATATAAGTGGTTCGGCTTGTAGTAGCCTACGCCCACTGTAAAAGCTAAATGATATTAATGAGAGGATTACAACGAGTGTGTTACAAATAGCTCTATTCTAACTCTTGTGTATGTATTTTCGGATCCTTTGCATGGAAAAGGAAGTCTTCTATTTATAGGGGAAATTATGGGCCATGGGAGATGGCCCATAAAGTCTTGTGTTCCATCTCGGCCTTGGTCAAAGCCCAAATATTCTTTAACTATAAAATTGGCGGGAATCGGGTGCCATTAATGTTGAGGTGAGAGAATGTGGATAGTATCTTATGAAATCTCCACGTGGCGAATCGTAGTTGGATACAGCTGGCGCTTTTGCTGACACAGTCACTGTTTGGCCTGCCAGTGGCGTCTGAGTTGACCCCTGTGGAATGTGGACAAGCATGCACAGTATATGTACAGTGCAGCCGGCATGGAAGCTGTCACGTCGTTGTCCTTGTTTTCAGGGGTTGTTGGACCACCTCTGACACATGTTGTCATGCGATTGGCGCAGACTGCGCCCAGGGTCTGATATGATCCTCTTCATTCTTTATTCCGTACATCCTCGTATCATAAAGCCTTGATGGAATATTCACACGTGCCACACCACGCGCTGGTGGGTGTTTATGTTGGTGACGTCATCCATGTGAAATGGTACGTGTTATGGTCTGCGGAAGCCTCCTTTCCGCGGAGAGTTTCCGCGGAGTTGGCTCTTTTGGCTGTGAAGTTATGTTTCCGCAGACTTTCTTGGGATAGGATTGTAACCTCTCCGCATGAATTGGGTACCCTATCCCTTCAAGTCCCCCCAGTCTAGTGCTTCTCCTGGTCTTGCGGAGAGAGCTGGTGGAGTGCTAGACTATATGAGTGTTTGGCTTTTTTGCTTCTTGGGGGGGGGGGGATGATTGTGGAAAACGTAAAGTGAGGTTTACGACAAGCCATCGCAGAGTGATGACGTCGCTAGCACATTTCTGTGAAGAAATTGCGCGGAGAACGTAAAGTGAGGTTTACGTCAAGCCATCGCAGAGTGATGATGTGGCTTGCACATTTCTTTGAGGAAATTGTGCGGAGAACGTAAAGTAAGGTTTACGTCAAGCTATCGCAGAGTGATGACGTGGCTGGCACATTTCTGTTAAGAAATTGTGTGGAGAACGTAAAGTGAGATTTATGTTAAGTCATCGCAGCGTGCTGACGTGTATTTTATTATTATTATAATCAGCCATATGCATTAACTACTGTTGATGATTAAAATTGAATGTGGCTTGAATTTTGAAAAGTCATGATGTTTTCGAGGAGTCGTGTGGCAGGTCTTAGCGATAACTATTATTATTATTAGTATTTTCTTGTATTTAGAATATATTGGTTGTGTATATCGTTTCCTATTTCATTACTAGGGTTTAGGTCCCTCATTGTATAATATATAGGGATCATTCTTATTGTTTCATTCATGAAGATTAATAATATGATAAACACTTTTATGGTATTAGAGCCTCGGCTCTTCAACCCAATCATTCCTGTTTCTTTTTTTTCGATTAAACCTAGCTTCGGCACCCGATAGTTCCTGTTCTTATTTTTTTTTTCCGATTACACCCTAGCTTCGGCTACCATATTGCAGCCCTCTGCTTCTGTAAACACTTCTGCTTCGGCATCAGTGTTGTTCGATTAATCCAACAGCCTGTTCCGATTAAACAGCATGACCAACGATAACAAAACCTCAGCCTCTGACCCATCCGAAGCCAACAATAAAACTCACCTTCATCCTGCCTATTCGGTGACTAACGTGCAGTCCAAAGTTAAAACCTTGGACGGCATGACAGTCACCTACACCCAATGGATCAGGCTGTTTAAACTTCTTGCAGTCGCATACAAGGTGGTCGACCATATTGATGGAACCGAACCACCTGCTGAATCATCAGCCGAATATGAAGCATGGCACGAGATCGATGCTTTGGTCCTTAATTGGATTTTCAGCACCGCCTGAGATGAAAATCTCTCCCGTATTGATGAAGCAGTCACGGCCCGTCAGGCTTGGGTGCGGCTCGAGAAGGTATTCCTTAGTAATAAGAAGGCAAGAGCCGGTGCTCTTGAAACTAAATTCTGCAACATGACCCTAGCCTCCTCTTCATCCCTGTTCGACTATTGCCAAAAACTCAAGGAGATTTCTACTCAACTGGCAGATGTTGATCACCTTGTAACCGAGGAACGTCTAGTACTTCAGCTTGTTCGTGGCTTACCAGCTGAATACGACACCACTGCAGCACCAATAAACGCCAATAACGTTGATTGGGACCTGGCACGAAGCATGCTCCAAGATGAAGTTATCCGTTTGGAGGCTCGTCAAAAATTCTCCAATACGGTTTTAATGGCCCAAACCAAAAACCAAAAACCAAAACCAGTAACCAAACCAACACCACTTTTCTAACCAGCCCCCACAATATTATAACCAAAACAAAAACCAAACCCAACCCACCTACTATAACTGCGGACGGGGCCGAGGTCGTGGTCGCAATTCCCAAGGCGACCGGGGTCGCGGATCTGGTCGTGGTTACCCATCCTACCCACCATCTTGGAACCCACCCAACAACCCCTATCCCCAATGGGCCTGGTGGAATACTCCACCTTGTCCCTATCCCACCCAATCCAAAAACCGGCCTATAACACCCTTCTCCCCATACTCACCAACCCAACCAAAAGCCCACTATTCCTACCAATAGTACCCGGCCCACACAGCCACTTACCCACCTTCGGCCCAAACCCCACAAAACAACCCGCCACCCTCAGCCCCCTACCCACCTGGATTCGGCCCACCCCAAGCCAACTATATTACCCCGCTACCAACCTGATCTGAATCCATTGTGCCCGTCCGATCTCAGTGCTGCCATGTCTGCCTTGAACATCAACTCCTCGGACCCGAACGCGTTTTTTGACACGGGTGCTTCCGCTCACTCTTCGGATGAGCAAGGTATGATTGAATCTCCTGACTCTTTTCCTATAACTAGTAAATTATTAGTCTGTAATGGCACGTCCCTACCAATTCATGGGTCCGGAAGAGGGTATCTTCGACTACCCAACCGAACCTATGTCTTACCCCATATCATGTACTGTCCTCAAATTATTAAATAGTTGCTTTCTGTTCGGCGGTTTACCCGCGATAACAAGGTTTCTATTGAATTTGACCAATATGGTTTTTCTTTGAAGGATCTTCCAACTGGCCGCCTGCTTTCCCGCCATAATAGCACCGGCGATCTTTATCCCATCACACCACCAGAACTACCGCTCCATGCTTCCTTCATCACCACCACTTCCCTACCATTGCATGAGCGGTTTGGCCATCCTGGCACACGAGTTTTAGATGTTTTAAGTCGTACTTTTCAGTTTCCTTGTAATAAGAACAAATCTAGTATTTGTCATTCATGTCAGTTATCTAATAGTAAACGTTTGCCGTTTTATTCTTCTAACTGGTTTACTTTTTCTCCTTTTGATATTATTCATTTTGACCTATGGACGTCACCAGTCCTTAGTAATTCTGGATACAAATATTATATGGTGCTCATTGATAATTTTTCCCACTTCATATGGGTCTACCCTTTAAAATACAAATATGAAACTTTTTCCACCTTTACCAAATTTCACCGCTTAATTCAAACACAATTCAATAGAAACTTTAAAACTTTTCAATGTGATTTAGGAGGTGAATTTGATAACAATGCATTCAAAACCTTCGCCTCCCAGCATAGCCTTTTATTCCGCTTCTCTTTTCCCCAAACCTCATCCCATAACGGTCGTGCTGAACGTATGATCCGTCGCCTAAATGACATCATTCGTTCCTTAATTATCCATGCCCACCTTCCACCAACATTTTGGGTCGAAGCTCTCCATACCACCTCCTACCTACACAAAATCCTTCCCACCAAACGCCTAAACTACTTTACCCCGACCTTTGCCCTTTACCTTCGCCACCCTATTTATGACCACCTTCGGGTGTTCGGTTGTGCCTGTTATCCAAACACCTTGGCCACCCAACCTCATAAACTCCACCCACGTTCCACCCGATGCATTTTTTTGGGATACCCGTCAGACTTTCGGGGATACCGATGTCTGGACCCAATTACCGGGAAAGTATCTATCTCCAGACACGTCACTTTTGACTAGAACACTTTTCCCTATTCTTTTCCCCCACAACCCTCGACCTACCAGTTCCTCGAGGACCAACCGCCTCCTGGTTTTAGCTTCGGTCCAGTCCATCAGCCTACACACCCTCCGCACGCACCACAACCACCGGTCATCCCACCGTCCCCACCCAGACATCAAACCCCAATCACCTACACCCACCGGCCCAAAACCGGTAACCCATCATCCATACCTACGGCCCAACAGCAAACATCAACAACCCATCACCCATCTACTTCAGCCCATCATCCATACCCAGCCAACCCGTCTACTTCAGCCCATCATCCGCCACCAACCGGCCCACACCTAACCCCATCCCAACAGCCCAGCAACATATCCCAACCTACCCGACCTCCACCAATCCATCCCATGACTACCCGTTCAAAAACGGACAGGCTTAAACCCCCTCTTTTTCCTGCATTTCGCTCCACTACCATATCACCCGTTCCTAAATCCTATGCCCAGGCCCTTGCCGACCCGAATTGGTCACGCGCTATGCAGTCTGAATTTACTGCGTTACAGGAAAATGAGACTTGGGATTTGGTACACAGACCGATTATACGTTGTATGTGGTTGTTCCGGCATAAATATAAGTCGGATGGTACGCTGGAGAGATATAAGGCCCGATTGGTAGTTAATGGAAAATCTCAAACAGTGGGGCCTAGATTGTGAGGACACCTTTAGCCCGGTTGTTAAACCGGCTACGATTCGTACGGTTTTATCGCTTGCGGTGTCCAAGGATTGGCCAATACATCAACTTGATGTTAAAAATGCCTTTTGCACAGTCATTTAAATGAGACTGTGTTTATGCAACAACCTCCGGGTTTTATTGACAGGCGTTTTCCAGGGTTCGTTTGCAAATTGAAGAAATCCCTATATGGCCTTAAACAAGCCCCTCGGGCATGGTACACCCAGTTTGTCAATTATATTTTGTCACATGGGTTTCATAGCAGTGCATGTGATAATTCATTATTTGTGTATTCTCGCGGGTCATACATTGCATATCTCTTATTATATGTGGATGACATCATCCTCACAGCATCCTCAGACGCTCTGCTACAGGACATCATTCGGATACTCTTCCGTGAATTTGCTATGTCTGACTTGGGTCATCTTCATCATTTTCTGGGCATCAAGGTTACTCGGCCGGCTTCAGGCCTTCTTTTGGACCAGACGTAATATGCGAAAGAAATAATTGCTCGAGCTAGTATGACAAATTGTAAACCGTGTGCCACGCCTATTGACTTGACCTCTAAACTTAGTGCTACTGATGGTTCGCTGTTTCATGACCCGACTCGTTATAGGAGTCTTGCGGGGGCACTACAATATTTGACATTTACTCGCCCTGATATCTCTTAGGTTGTTCAACAGGTGTGTCTTTTCATGCATGAACCGCGTGATTCTCATTACGCATTCATGAAACGTATTATTCGGTATATTCAGGGCACTATTGATTATGCAATTCATATGGTAAAGTCAAATGTGGATTCTTTAGTTGCTTATTCCAATGCTGATTGGGGAGGATCCCCAGACTCCCGTCGATCCAAAAGCGGTTACTATGTTTTTCTCGGCTCTAATTTGATATCTTGGTCCTCAAAATGGCAACCTACATTTTCAAGATCAAGTGCAGAGGCCGAGTATTATGGTGTTTCAAATGTCGTGGCTGAGACAACATGGCTTCGTAATCTGCTTCTCGAGCTTCGGGTCCCACTTACTAAAGTCACCATGGTATATTGTGATAATGTGTCTGCTGTTTACCTTTCTGATAATCTCGTGCAACATCAGAGGACGAAGCATATTGAAATTGATATTCACTTTGTACGTGAGAAGGTTCGGATTGGTCACGTGCGAGTATTGCATATCCCCTCACCATTTCAGTACGCAGATATCTTTACGAAGTGACTCTCAAGACAGCTTTTCCAATCATTTCGCTCCAGTTTAACCGTTTGTCCTATGACCGATCAAACTGCGGGGGGATCTTAGCGATAAATATTATTATTATTAGTATTATCTTGTATTTAGAATATATTGGTCATGTATATCATTTCCTATTTTATTGATAGAGTTTAGGTCCCTCATTGTATTATATATAGGGATCATTCTTATTGTTTCATTCATGAAGATTAATAATATCATAAACACTTTTAGCATGTACGTTAGGCGTCAGACGGATGTCTGTCATTATGACAGATGACGTCTAACGGTTGAAGAAATTTCGTATTGTGTTAGGCGCGTGACGCCCACGCGCGCAAGTGGACTGTCCTTTTGCAGGAGGTGGGACACGTGTTGCTTAAACTCCCGTTTTTGCTCTGAAACGTCAGCCATGTTGCTTCCACCTTTTTCGCTGCATTAATTGCAGTATGTATATATATATATATATACCTCTCCCCTCTCCTTGTTTGTTACACGTCCTCAGAATTCTCCCTTTTCCTCTCAACTTCCAAAACTTTTCCGATTAATCTTCTGTCTTCTCCGGTAAGATTCTCCAAATTCCGGTGACAAGCCAAAGATTCTCATTTTCTGTCAAATATGTCTGAGGGTTCCGTTGGTCCTATCGATCCGACAGAGAAATCTATGTCATCGAAGCTGATGAATAATACCACCATTCGCTGGGCAAAGAAAATTTTTGAGGAGTTTTGCAAAAATATGGAGTTTGACCCCTCCTGGGGTGTCGAGCTTCCTGCTCCAGGGATTACAGCCATGACCCATCCCCCAGGTAAAATAACTTTGTATAGTACTCATTTTCTCCAGTATGGGTTTCGGTTGCCTGCCACAAAATTCCAGTTGGACACTCTTGTTGAATATGTATCCATATTACCCAATTGAGTGCCTTCGGCATGTTGAGGTTGGTTCATTTTGAGGCTTGTTGCAGAGCGATGGACATTGAGCCCACCGTTGAGAGGTTCAATGTTTTTTATGTGTTGGTGCAGTCACAATCTTGGTTTAACTTTGACCTGAGGTCTAAGGTACCACCGATGGGTACTTACGCTCCGAAGTCTATGTACGACTGGAAGAAGAAAATTTTCTGCATTAAACGAGGAGTTCTTCCGGTGGCCCTACCTTGGAAGGTTTTGGGGAAGCGTCAGAGACCGGATGACCACCCGGTGATGGAGGGGTATGCAGAACAGGAATGGTTTGTGAAGTTGACTACCAACGCCTCTCCGTATAATGTGCATGAGTGTCAGGAGGGTATGTTGGTTCATCTGGGTATGAGTCCGTTGCACCTTGATCCTGGGATGGAGACTGCACTGCGTCCCAAAGGTATGGAGTTTTCATCCTATTCAATTATGCTACGCGTAATGTAGGTATTTATTCTTGTGTAACATTGCGCAGGTATCAGTAAGTTAGAGGCTTTCCTGAAGCGCGGGAAGGCGCGCATCAAGTGGAGGGCTCCTCCTACTGGTCGCTCTTCCTGGGTTGATGATATGGTCGGTAGATTTTATTTGCCAAACTTGGTGAACCCACCCGAGAATTTCCGACCTATGAGTGAGTACCCTAACCCTGAACCATTATCATCTGTTCCTGTCTTTGTTGTGAGCATTTCTGACGAGGAATCGACCGGGTCGTCTAATGACCTGGATCACCCTCCGCGCCCATGCGGACTTCGTCTCGCGGGCGTTGGAAGACAACACCCTTGAGATCTGCGGTGAAGCTGCTGCATGGTTAGGTTGATTATGTTGAAGTTTTTGATCAGGCGCCTATAGGGGCAGTGAGTGAAGGGCCTTTGTTTGGCCAAAAAAACAAGCGCAAGGGTGTGTCTTCTTATGTCCCTGATGTATCGGAGACTCCTGATGAGCCTGGGCAGAAGAAGCGCAAGTTGAAAAAGGTTGTGGATCCCATTAGTGAACCGGCTGGTGGTAGTACTGGTAGTGGTGTGAAGGGCAAGAAGACGCCCAGTGTTGAGAAGAGGCCGGAAGGCCCCCACGTTTCTAATGCTTTTGACATAATTCCTCCACCGGAGCAAGATCTGGTGTTACAGAAGATCGTGAAGAAAACTCCAGGTATCCGCGTTTACTTTTCATTGTTTTTAATTCTCTTTTTCCTTCTTTATATTTACTCTGTTATTCCTCTACAGTGACAAGCCCGAGGGTGATGCCCTCTTCTGTTGGCTTAAGTGAAAAGGAGATTGCTGAAAAGCACATGGCTTAAAAGCTTGCACATGGTTTGAAGGAGAAGGAGCAAGAGGAAGCCCGGCTTCGTAAAGAAAAAGAGATTTAAACCGAAGCGGCTCGTGTTCAAGCGGAGAGGGAGTTGGCTGAGAAACAGGCTGCTGAGAGGGAGGCCGCGGAAAAGCGACGCGCTGAGGAGGAGTTGTTAAAGAAACAAGCTAGTGAGAGGGAAGCTTCGAAAAGGCTTCGTTTGGAGAAAGAGGCTGCTAAAAAGCAGGCCGAGCAGAAAGAAGCTGCAGAGAAGGCTAAATCTTCTTCTCCGTTTGAAAAGGCGCTTGCTGGGGGTTCAGGTTTTGTGTCTGCAACTGTTGGTTCTACGAGCGGTAGTCCCGCAGGCGGCGGTTCCTCGACTTACTCCGGGGGTGACTAGATCTTTAACTTCCACTGGAGTATACGGAAGAACTCTCGTTTTGCAAACCCCTTGACTGCGGAGGAGTTTGTGTCTCAATGTATTCCTCCGCATGAAAGGAGGTATCAGGATGCTTTGGAGAGGTTACAAGTTATCTCCGACCTATGTGTTGGTTCTGCGCTGCAGATGGCAGCCATTGACTTTATTCGACGTCGTGATGTTCAACTGCAATATGATACTGAGCAGGTCGAAAGAGCCATGTCATCCATCGCACAAGAGCGTGAGCGTTTCCGGGAAGCGGAAAGGAAATTAAAATCTGAGATCGAGCGCTAATGGAAACGCGCGCATGATTCGGAGGATGATGTGAAGAAGCTAAAGGCAGACCACACTGTTCAGCAGAAAATGTGGACAAAGTCGTGTACCCATACCAATACTGAGCGTATGAAAGAGCGTGAGAAGATGCTGTTGTTGAAAGATGAAAATTCTAAACTGGTTGCTGCTGGTGAAGGCCACGCAAAGGTTCTTGAAGAACTTAACTCAAAGGTTGAGGAGGCACGTTCCGAGCTCCAAGAGAAGGACAAGAATCTGATCGCCGTCACGTCCCACCTCTCCAACATTGAGTAGGAAAAACTAGCCCTGGCCAAGGAGAGAGAGCAGCTTCTGGAAGAGAAGGCCTCGACCGACCAAGCATATTCTGACGCTACTGCTGAAGCAGAAAATGCTAAGAAATTGCTTGAGGAATTGCATGTTGTTCAGGTCGGTCAGAAGGAGGCTGCCAAATGGATGATGACTGATGGTGTAGCTGGGGTGAGTAACTTTACTATTCTTCCTTCTTTGCTTTACAAATTTTTGCTTGTAGCTAAATGTTTAACTTTGCAGTTTTTCAAGCGGATCTGGAATGAGCCGCGGCGTGGCGATCAGATTGCTGCGATAGTTGCTGCTACACGTGCTGCTGGTGAAGCGGAGGGGTTTGATACTGGTTTCTACCACGCCTTCAACCAAGGCCATATTATAGGAGGTGAGCATTATGGGAAGCCACGGGAGGATGAGCTCAAGGAACAACTTATGTTGTTCGATCACTTGGAGTTCCCTATCCTTGGCGTGCTGGGTGAATGTAATAGATTCAAAGACCCCGTTGCTGCTTTCCATTACTAAATCGCTGAATCCGACCGTATGAGTGCGGAAAAGAAGCAAGCGGCAGCAGCAAAAGCAGAACGTCTGGAAAGGGAGCGCAAGGCTGCGTTGGATGCAGCAGCTGGTTTAGGTACTTAAGGTACCACCCATGATGAGGAGGATGAAAAGCAAAAGTTGGACTATGGAGGGTCCGACTGAAGTGTTTATGTTATTTGTAACTTTTTGAAGTTTTTGTAATCGTACTTGCTGGGTTTTTAAGTCCCGTGCATCTTAATGAAGTATGTTTGTTATATCTGTTTGTGATTACGTGCTTTCTTGTTTTCTTATTTAACCAAGTCGTCACCTGGTGTATAAGTAGAAAGTCATGCGCACGTTTTACTTGATGGTCCAGCGTCAAGTTATAGTACTTTTTGCTTTGAAGACCTTAGTGTGACGAGTTATATTTGTAAGTCCGACGTAAGCGTTAAGTGACTATACCTAAGCGTATATTGCTATATGTTTTGTGATAGTCCGACGCGTACCTTATCTTGAAGACTGTAACCTCGCGTGTTTATACGGGGGTGGATAGTCCGACTTTGGTATTAACACAGTCTTGAAGACTGTTGAATAACAAATGAAAAACATATATAGGAAACATATATAGCAGAATAACAAGGAAATTACAGAAAACATGCGCGTAACTGTGCGTCGTTCTAGGATCGTGGAATTAGGGTACCGTCTATTTTTTCAAGGGAGTATGCGCCCTTTCCCATGACTTCCTGGATTTTGTACGGACCTTCCCAAGTTGGAGCAAGTTTTCCTGGCTTTTCCGCGTTGGAAGCTTCATTGTGGCGGAAAACGTAATCTCCGATCTTGAACTTGCATTCTTTGACCTGTTGATTGTAATAGCGTTCAAGTTGAGTCTTGTACTTTGCTTCTTTGATGGCCGCGCAATCACGGCGCTCTTCTAGCAAGTCCAAGTTTAGCCGAAGCTCTTGGTCATTGTCTTGTTTGCTGGCCATTAGGACTCTTGGTGAGGGACAGCCGATTTTGGCTGGTATGACTACCTCCAAACCGTACGTTAAGCTAAAGGGTGTTTCCCCGTTGCTTGTTTTGGATAGGGTGTTGTTTGCCCACAAAACATGTGGGGGTTCATCTACCCATCCTGTACGCTTGGTGCCCAATCGTGTCTTTATTCCCTCAACTATGCTCCTGTTTGCGCGTTCGACTTGACCGTTCCCCTGTGGGTGTGCGATAGAATTAAAGATTTGTTGCACGCCTAGTTTCGCCAACCACTCTTGTAGTGTGCGGTCCACAAATTTTGTACCGTTGTCACTGACAATTTGCATCGGGAGTCCGAATCTGCAAATTATGAATTCCCATATGAATTTCTTAACGTGCGCACCATCAATTTTGGCAAGAGGTTTTGCTTCGATCCATTTGGTGAAGTAAACGATTGCCACGATAAGATATTTAACATTTCCTGGCGCTGTTGGGAATGGACCGACCAAGTCAATTGCCCACTTTTGAAAAGGCCACGCAGCAGTAACGGGTATCAAATCATTCTTGGGTCGCAGGGTATTTGGCACATGACGCTGGCTGCTGTCGCATTTGCGAAGCTCCTTGACGACGTCTAAGTGCATTCCTGGCCAATACCCGGCATTCATTATCTTTTCCACTAACATTCTAGGCCCCGCATGTAAGCCACACGTTCCTTCGTGGATGTCTCGTATCAAGAAGGACGAGTCAGCGGAATCAACGCAGCGTAGCAGAGGACCTAGGTATGACCGGCGATAGAGTATGCCATCCGTCAGTTGATAGTGAAGGGCTTTGTTTTGGATCTTGCGAGCTTCAAGCTTGTTGTCAGGCAAGTGCCCCGATGATAGGTAAGCTTTGATCGGTGTCATCCAGTACGTGTTGCCTGTTTGGATGACATTCACTTGTTTGAGCGGGACGGATGGTTGATTCAGTACTTCCACAGGGACCTCTTGGCCATGTGTTCGAAAACTGTTGATGCCATCTTACTGAGCGCGTCTGCTGTTTTGTTTTCGCTACGTTTGATATGTGTGACAGTGCAAGATGCAAATCTGCGCATTAGTTGTTTTGCTTGTTCTAAGTTCAGGGCTATTGTTTCGTCCCGTGCATCAAATGTACCATTGATTTGTTGAGCCACTAACTGTGAGTCTACATGTGCCTCTACGTGTTTGACTCCCATCTTGTCCGCTATGCCGAGGCCTGCCAGCAGTGCTTCGTATTCCGCTTCATTGTTTGTGCTTTTAAAGTCTAAGCGGTTGGCATACGTGAACTCATGTCTGTCTAGGCTGACCAAGCAAAGACCTGTGCCTACCCCGTCACCATTAGAGGCCCCGTCCGTAAAGAGGGACGGGTCGTTGGCTTGCGCGGGTGATTGCTCAGCGATGCATTCTTCTACCTTGTTTGCGGGTATTTCCGTTGCGAAGTCAGCGAGCACTTGATCCTTGATTGCAGGTCTGGACTTGTAATAAATCGTGTGCTTTCCAAGCTCGATGGCCCATTTTGCAAGGCGACCTGATACCTCTGGCTTGCAAAGTACATCGCTGATCCGATAATCTGTTAGAACATTGATGGGATGACCCTGGAAATACCTGTGCAACCTTCTGGATGCATGGACTAATGCGAGCACCAGTTTTTCCAAGATCGTGTACCTGGTTTCTGCGTGTAGGAGGGTTCGGCTAACATAATAAATATGGGTTTTGACCCTTTTGCGCTCGACCAGCCATACAGTGCCCACCGATCGCTCGGTGATAGAAAGGTATAAAATATGTGGTTCCTTTGGTAAGTGTGCGGTCAAAGTAGGTAGATTCATGAGGCATCGATTCATTTCCTGAAAGGTTGTCTTCGCCTCAGGTGTCCACCGAAAGTTGCTTTTCTTCAGACAATTCTTCAAAGTATCCTTGAATGGACAGGACTTTGAAGCGTAATTGGATAAAAATCTGTTGAGGACCACCAAACGACCCATCAATGTCTGTACTTCTTTCACGAATGCGAGTGAAGGCATTCGGTTAATCGCTTGAACCTTTTCTGGGTTTGCGCGGAACCCATCCCGCGTTACGATTACTCCCAGAAATTTCCCTTCCTCCAATCCAAATGAGCACTTGCTAGGGTTGAGCTTCATGCGTACTGCGCGCAACTGATCGAAGGTTTTCTGGATATCCTTTAGCATGTCAGTTTCTTCCCTGCTCTTTATCACTAGACCATCGACATAAACCTCCAATCTGACGCCGATTTCTTTGGTGAAGGTTGTGAACATTAGACGTTGATAAGTTACTCTTGCGTTCTTTAGGCCGAAAGACATCTTGGTATAACAAAATGTGCCCATATCTGTGCGGAATGCAGTTTTATCTTCATCTTCTTTTGCCATTTGGATTTGGTGGTAGCCCTTGTATGCGTCAAGGAAGCACTTGAAGCGATATGGGGCTAAGGAATCCACTTTCAGGTCTATCTCCGGTAGCGGGTAGCAATCTTTGGGGCAAGCTTTGTTCAAATCCTTGTAATCCACGCAAATTCGCCATCCTCTGTTGGCTTTGGCAACCATGACAGGATTGGCAACCCATGTTTGGTATCGGATGGGGCGTAGTATACCCTCGTTAAGCAACTCAGTGACTACTGGTTCATTGATCGCCTTTGTTTTCTCGGAACCCATGTTGCGCTTCTTTTGCACTACTGGTTCAACTGATTTGTATACATTGAGCTTGTGTTCCGCGATTTCGCGTGGTACTCCAACCATATCGGATGGTTGCCAGCGAAGACATCCATGTTGTTGATTAGCAGTTGTTTGAGGTGGTTGCGGATGGTGTCCGAGATTGCATGGCCGACGATCACCATTTGCTTCGAAAATTTAGGGTTTAGAACCCATTTTTTCGGCTCAGTGCGGGCGTCCGGTTTGACCATCTTTGGGGGCTTTGCGCCGTCTGTCGCGTGACAATCTTTTTTTCCCTTAATGATTGCTACGCCTATTCTCATTGGGGATCCAACCATGCCATGCGCGGTGGAAGTATTAGCGTTGAAACCCGTCGATTCCTTCCTGCCCGAGGAGAATGTCATAATGTGAAGTAGTCAGAAGAACCATGAAATCACATACTTCAGTGCATTCGCGGTTGCCGTTCTGATTGTTTCATGAATGAAGCCTGAAATTGGTTCATTGACGGGTACTAGCTTGGCTTTGTCTTCGTCATCCAGTTGTTGGAATCATTGGTCGTACATAATGTCGGTGTTGCTTCCGCCGTCTAGGAACATGTATCAGGTCCGATAATGTCGGAATACGGCGGTGATGACCAGAGGTGCCGTTGAAGATGCGCCCCGCAGACCTTGGGGAGAAGGACATCCGCCTCCTTCCAAGTGTCGTCTGTTGGTTGTGTGCAGGTGCGTTTTCCCTTTGTTGGATGACTTTTTTCCGCCTCTAGCCATATTGCACTGATGATGTGGAACCCTTATGATCATAGAACTCGTCCGTTTTATTTTCTTTTTCAAAACCCGATTAGTTAATGTTATAATATGTTGAGTAGGGGAAAGTGTGTTCTCTAGAATATACTACTCGGTATTTACCCTGGAAATCTATACTATACATGTCAGGTTCTTTTCCTATGTGTTGATTTTAGTTTCCATGTAATTATCATTTACTTATAAATTTAAAATTTGTTTAAAGGTTTAGTAAAACTTAGTCTTTTTCCCAAAACCAATGTTTTGAAATTAACATATCAAATTTTTGGCACCGAAAAAGATGATATATTTTCTAATTACTAATACCAGGCACATCAACGCCCAACTAATATATATAGATATAGATAAACCAATATAAGTTTGGACACGTGTCATTCACTAGAGTCCTTGTTTTTCGGTTTTCCTCCCCTTTTGCCTACTTAATTATGGATAATTATCTTTTAATTAAAGATATTATTTATCCTCTTTAGCTAATGATACTTTTTTTTAATTAAATATATTATTTCTTTCTATCTTACTTAATTATGGATAATTGTATTTTTAACTAAAAATAGTTATTGTATTATCAACCAAAGAAAGTTAATATAAAATACATAAAATAAACATATATTTTTTACTTAAAAACTTCATCAAATTTAAACTTATGTTAGCTAATATACAAAAAATGGAAATAGTTAAAATAATTGTTTTAATAAGTGATATTTAAAAATTTTCAAATACTTAATGTGTTTGAATAGTAAATAATAGTAAAATACAATATGTTAAATAAAAAAAAATATGTGGCATTAAATTAAAGTTAATTATAATTTAAAAAAGTGCTTTAAAAATTAACATAACAAAAATTATATCTGTCACATCAACATTTATTTTTTTAAATACGTATCTGGACGACTGTATATGTTAACAAATTACATCATATTTTATTTTATTTGTATAATAATACACCTATTTTTTAACCATAAAATACGTATTTAAATTTAAACTTTTTATTAATTATATAATATTATTATATTTATCAACACGCGTAATACATATGATTATAACATAATATAAAATACACATTTGCAAATGTAAATCAAAATTTTACATTAAAACAAACATGTTTATCTATATAAATAAAACATTACAGCTAGGAAAGAGGCCCGGGTTAATTTTTTGACGGATCCACTTGAGGGGCGGTCCACCCTAAGACCAGCGGATGTCCTTGTGTTTGGGTGGGCGCAGGGCAAGCACGCGTGCGTTGATCTCACAGGGGTGTCTCCTTTGGTGGGACGTCGGGATTCGGGGTTTGTGGCAGGGCAGGCAGTCTTAAAAGCTGAATCCAAGAAAGTTGACAAACATGAAGCTGTTTGTCTTGAAAACCAACACGTCTTTGTGCCCTTCGCTTTTGACACATTTGGGGGCCTTGCTCCCGAAGCAATACAGTTTTTAGATCGAGTGCAAAAGGTGGTGCGGAGTAACTCTCCTGCGGCCAATGACACAACCTTTATATTTAATAGAGTAGGCTTTACTATCCAAAAAGGGGTTGCGGCGCAGCTTGTTGCCCGTCTACCCGCGCCTGACTTGTAATTCTTGTTGGCAATTAAATTAAAATTAAATTTAATATAAAAAAAAAAAAAAAAAAAAAAAAAACATTACAATGTTAGGTTCTTAATTTTAAAAGTCTTGGTAGCTACTAGTTTTAAAGAAGATATTAAAAAGTCAATAGAGGCGCATAAACACAACAAATTATATTTTATGTATACATATGTTATTGACATTTTATTTTGAGAAAATGTACACGTGGTGCAGAGTAGGATCCTAAGGTGTGGTTTCATCCATTTCTTGGGTCTCACCGTCATCATCGACGAGGATTATGAAGATTTGGTCCCTCAACGTACTATTTGCCCTCGTGGTGGGCCCCACTGCCTGCCACACGTCGATCATACGTGGACAACGAAATCTTAAAAGTCGATATGCTCGATGGGTCCAACCTAACGGCCAACCGCTCCCTTCCTGTTTTTTCTAGTTAGAACATATGTCTTTTTCTGTTGTTTTTATTTTATTTTATTGGTAAAATAGTATGTTTGTGAGCTTAACTACTAACTAGAGTGGATGATATCGGCAAGCTGATTTTCTCTTAGTAAAGATACCGTGGTTTAAGTCTGGAAATTATGAAGATGCAAAGGTACCAAGGAGAGAAGGTTTGCACTTTGTGGCAAGTGGCAACAGACTAGGAATCATCAAAACATTTTCGCTTGACGCGAGTATAAAAAAGGGAGCGCTTAACAAAATTTAAGTTTCAAATTTAATTTTCAAACATCAATAATTTAGTTTCAACTTTCAATTATCAAACAATAAAGCCTAAAATTATATATACAACAATGAGGGGGTGTATTGTGGTAAAGCTAATTTTCATCACCTCATTTGCAGGACACATGCACTTTCCCAATCATCTGTAAATGTTAATAACTTTTTATACGATATTTATATGTAAAATGCCAAAAACTACAAAAAAAAATTGAAAAAACAATAAATTTTTACATGTTAAATTGATTTTTTCTATGAACATTTAACATGTTAAATACATGCTTCCTCGGTTCTCCCGTTGAACCTGACACACACACACACACTATGTATGTATGTATGTATGTATGTATGTATGTATGTATGTATGTATGTATGTATGTATGTATGTATGTATGTATGTATGTATGTATGTATGTATGTATGTATGTATGTATGATTAGGATCCTTTGAAAACAAGTTTGAGTTAAGAGAACTTGAAAACCCAATTAGACCAATAGAATGATGTCATGTGTTATGGTATTGCTTGTATTAAAAGAGGGTATTAATAGTAATCGACCATTAAGTATTGTATCCAAACATAAACATCATTAAAATAATATTAAGAAAGTACTATGTGCAGATTTTTTACTCTCTCTCTTTTAATACTCTCTTACTCTCTCTCTCTCTCCAATTCAAAATTTCATCTGCTCTTCGTCTTTCTCAATTCTCTCTCATTCTTTCTCTCTCATAAACAAAATAGAAACGAAGAAATTGATAATCGATTGCTTCTTTTTCTTTGCTTTGGCTGGTGGATCAGACGAGGGACCGGGTATTTAAACAAGAACAGAAGCTTCGTCATCTTCAAGTCAAAGGAGTGTGAGGATCTAGGGTTTTACAAGTCTAGCCCTCTGTTCCGATTGTAACGCCTCAAACCACCTAAAACATGGTTTTACATAAATGTAAATTGGTTGCCCCTATGTAATTGTAATTTTTAAACAATATTTTTAAAGGTTTGGGTTGTTTATACACTGATGTAAATTGGCCATGTGTTCAAAGGTGATGATGGAGATCAAGAAAATGAAGAACGATTGGTTGTTTGCTTGATGATTTCGGTGCAAGTTTGATCTTCACACTGATGTAATTATGTTTGTCCTGTTGTAATTGTAATTGTAATTTTTATACAATCGATGATATTTCATTTTTGTATATATACAACTAACAAATGGGTTATTTCCTTTAGTTTGTTTTTTAATATTAATCTCAAATTTATAAATATCATTTGGTGTTTTTGCATGGGTGTAAATTATTATCACATATTTGGTTTTCTAAACAGTTGGAGGGGGGTGCACAAATGTTTTTTTGGATTCATAGTTGTTTTTTTAATAAGGTCTTATTTTTTTTTTTGAAAAAATAAAAAATAAAGTTAAAAAATCACACGGTGATTGTGAGAGAAACAAATAAAATAAAATAAAACATAAGGTGTGACTTTACCGTCTTATCCTTTTGTAATATTTTAATACCATTATTTATCAAATAAAATAATGGGGGGGAACTAAAAGACAAAAAACATAGGCGACATGATAAGAACTGTTGGATGATCAATGATCAAAGGTTGTAATTGGTTTCTATTGTTCTTTCAACTCAACTATGTTCTCATTTTACCCTTTCCCTATCCCCCCCTCTCCCTCTCTGTATCTATATATATATATATAGGGAAAGGATATTTTGGAAACTCACTTGAGTTGAGAAAACCTTTGAAAACCCATGTAAAAACCATTATTTTTTTCTTGTTTTTAATCATTTTGGGCAAAAAAAAATAACAAAAGCGCCGATGAGATATTTTTAAAAAAATAAACAAAGTTGCTAAAAAACATATGTTTTCAGCTATTTAACTATGTTTTTAGCAACTTGGTTTATTTTTTTAAAAAAAAATCCCATTGCGCTTTTTTTATTTTTTTGGCCCAAAACGCTTACAAACATGTATTTTACATTTGTTATTTTTTTCAAAGAAAAAAATTATTTTTTTACATGGGTTTTCGAATGTTTTCTCAACTCAAGCGGGTTTTCAATTTATAATTGACCTATATATATATATATATATAGGGGATAGTTCAATAAAAACTAATTTTATTGAGAGAACTAGAAAATTAGTTTGGGGCATCTCTTCCCTACGTCATCCCCGCTCAGAAAAATAAATAAAAAATAAATATAAAACCTAAAAAACACTATTGCATATGTGTAGTATAACCCCAGAACCTAAACCCCCACCCCAACCCTACTCTCACTCAAAAACCTAATTCCACCCCACCACCTACCACGCAAAAACTTAAACCTCTCACCCAAAAACCTAAACTACTCATCCACCCCCACTCATAAACCTATACCACCTCACCCACCGTCTACCAAAAAACCTAACCCCCTACACAAAAACCTAAACCTACCCTACCTACCCCACCCCACCCCTAAAACCTAAACCTTAGAAGCTAAACTCAAAAAACTCTAAAAACTAAACTAAACCCTAAAGCTTAACCGGACATTTACTACACACGTGCATTAGAATTCACATTTTTTTTTATTTTTTATTTTTTTTGAATGGGAATGACGTGAGAAAGAGAGCCTCTGAACTATTTTTCTAGTTTTTGACTTAAATTTTGAGTTATGATTTTCTTATTAATTTTTTTAATTTAAGTAGGAGTTCTCTAGTTCTCTCTCTAACTATAAGTTTTCTGTTGAACTTTCCCCTATATATATATATATATATATATGGTGGGGTTAGGGTACAATGAGTGTGTTTTATGAGAAGAGTGAGAAGTAATTGTGTCTTTTATATCATATTGATGGGTGGTTGAGATCAAATGGATGTCAGAGTTGTAAATTGTGTTATAATTTAATTAATAAATTGGGCCTTGTGAGGGTATGATTGTCAATACACTAAAAAAACATTAAACACTTACTTCATTTAAGGAGACTTTCCATTTCTCTCTCTCTCTCTCACACACACGCATACATATATCAAACCCCTAAAATCATACCTACAAATCAAACAAAACTTGAACAAGATTCGGAACTGTTTTTGTTTTTATAGTTAGGGTTGTTGTTGTTTAACCGGTTCATGGGTTGTACAGTTATATTGTTGATTTTTTACGATTGATAGGTTTTGTGTTAAAACAATGGTGTTTAAACCTAATATACACTAACAGTTATGGGTTTATGTTAATCCGATGGTGTGTTTTATGCTTAGCAAGTTATATGACCTACTATGTTTTATGTTCAGCAAGGTGTTTTATGTTCAGCAAGTTATATGACATGTTGTATTTTATGTTTAGCAAGATCATCATTGGTTTATTTAAGATTATTAAACTAACTACTAATTGAACTTGTCACAAAAGATAAACAAACAAGAATTAGTTAAGAAGATAAACACCTCAAGTAACTAGAAATAAACTACAAATAATATAAAAAGTCTAACGAATCAAATAGGTTTGGAGAATACTAGATAGATACAACCATATAAAGATAACAACATAAGAACATGAAGATCTTCCACTTATAGGCAAGCTTCCAACATCCTTGATCCTATACGTATGATGTGAGTCTCGCAACCCTCGACTTTATTGCATGTAAGTACTCCTACGGTGCCATTTCTTGATCGAGAATGCAATGTAGGAAAACTTTTAACCTTGGAGAGGTGTTAGGTCGACCCTAAGGCCTTCCATAAGACCCCAAGAACTCTGCAAAAAGGGTGGAAGTCAACCCCAAGATGGCACACTAAATGGTTGAGTTGATCTTGCTATTTATAGGCTGATTAGGGGGTGCGTGGCCGTGCCAAACGTTGTGCCGCCCTTGTAGTTATCACATGTACGTTCTGTTGATGCAGGTAACAGTCTCTCTGTACCAATTGATGAGCACGGCCGTGCCCCAAGGTGAGCACGCTAAGGTGTAACACCCCAAAAATTTGACAATTAGCATTTACGCTAATATGGGTAACAACCGGCTTAAATTGTGAATTATAAAACTAACCAGGTTAGCATAAGTAAACCAAAATCCATACACGAGGGACTGAAACTGCCAAGTGATGAAACTTGGTTTGTGGCAAAAAAAAATGCAAGGAAATCATTCCCTACTCTCGGAAACTCGCGACCCCAAACACGTTCTTGCATCAAAACCCTAGAAAACCATATCCAAGCTAAAATCAAGTCAAATTCAAAGGGGTTTTGCTTGGGATAGCAAGAAAATGAACCTACACGCAATGTGTAATCACTAGGTAACTTATATTTCATCTTAATTGATGTATTATAGCTTGCATGGCAATGTAGATAATTTGGGGTTTATATAAAATCAAATTGCGTGTTGGGAAGTTTTCTCTAGTTCAAGGGAACCTTAATCTCAACAAATTTTGTTGATCTCATGCTAGTCTATCAAATTCGGTGAAATCCCTAAGGTAACTTGGTGGGTAGATGGGTATGAGCAACATGTGTTCTCATAAGCTAAAATCTATGTTTTAGAACTTAGAATATGATCTTGGGTTGTCAAGTTGTTATTCTTATGATGAATTAGGGATGAATACTTGATTGGTAGGCAATTGGCTCTTAAAACACCCAAAAATATAGTTTTGGTAATTCATGCCCACCAAGTGTTTGTTAAAATGTCCAAATGAATGAGTTTGGACTAAAACTCGTTAAATATGTTAAACATGGTAAAATTGATAAAAGATTGATTGATCATGTGTAGCCGTGTTGTTAATCTTGATCCTAACAACCTAAGTGGATAACAATATACTAGGCAGTGAAAGTGAGGCTTTAGGAGGCCTAGGAGCGAAGGAAACGCACGGGTAGGATCACGTACAAAGGTAAGTCACTCGATGACTCATGCTTGTGTAAATGTCAAGTTATATGTTTTTAGATGTAATTGCCTATGCTTGAACAATACCAAAAGAGCTTCACCATGGGAAGCTTGTATTCGAATCCAACTCGATAGAAAAAAAACCTTAGACAAAGGTTGGAAACATGCAGGTAAGTCCTTCTAGGACTCAATCTAGTAAATTAGATGCATATGTTAAGATCATGTTAGTCAATATGGTTCCCGAGTGATAAATGACCATCAAATTAGTTACACCAACGGGCAATGTGGATCGGGCATATGAAATCGCGCATAAATGGCCCACGAGGCCATAGATGCTAAGGTAGTGCTACAACGGCATATTGCACAAGGGAATATCTTGAACGCTACCTCTAGGTAGGAGGGGTAAATTTAATTGGGTCACGAGTCACTTGAGGGAGCCATGACGACTTGGAATTTTGTAAATATATAGGACAAATCCTCGTTGTAAACGGTATGCCTAAGCTAGTCCCAAACACGCCACTGGTAAGTTTGGATATGGAATGATGGGATGGTAAGCTATATTTCCAGGTATAAATTTGTATTGATGATAAAAAGAGGGTTGGAAATGGCCGAAATGGGAACTTAGTGGAATTTCAACTCAAACGGGTCAGATGGCCCAGGTGGTGAAAACCATCAAATGGACATTCCAAATCGAATGTTAATATTAAGCCCAACACGCACGATAATAATAAACTCTTAGGAACATATTTGGAATCGTTTAAGGATCAAAATGCATGAGCCTTTGAATGGCTTGGATATCTCAAAACAGGCCAAAACAGCAACTCTAAACTATAGCTTACGGTTGTGAACCGTAAGCTACGGTTCACAAGAAGGAAACAACCAAAAGCATGAACCGTAGACTACAATTTGAGGACTCTAGGCAATGGAGTGGGTTTATAAAAACAATCTTTTATTTGATTTATTCCTTATCTAAAACATCTTATTTCAATTAATCAGGTTTATGTGGGTTAATTCATGATGTTTAACCCTAGGTATGGCTATGTAAATGGATGATTAAGGATCAAGCATGAATGTTGGCGAATCGAACGACCTGTCTTGTCGCCTTCCACGGATCTCACAATTCTAAAGCTTCAAACTTAACTTTTTATGGATTGTAATTAACGTCAACAACTCTTTTACACGTGGATACTCTTGGAACAAGTATTTTGATTAGTTTATATTGTAATATAACTATATTCATGTTGCTAAGTTAAGTTTAAATCTATTTTAATTACTATAAATCCCGAGTTATGGGATAGAGTCTTAGACCGTGCACCCGACCAAGTAATGTTTTCTTGTCCCCCAAGCTAGCCAGCTTTGTCTTCTAGTGTGCAGGGCCTTGTACCAATGTGTGTGGTTGTGCTTCGTCAATCCCAGACTGATTTTATCGTTATTTATGCCTTGGGAAGGTCTTTACACATCCTTGGAACATTCTTCGGGTCTCGTATCTTCAGATATATCTGGTTTTAGTTGTTTTTTACCCGGAAATTGCTTATTTTCGGGTCGGATCTCCAATTTTCTGATAAACGTAAATTTGAACGATTAAGTAGCTTTAGTTATCAATTTTAGCCTAATCACGTCCTATTATGAGACTATTTATGCATGTTTAATATTTGTAATTGATGGCACATCACAATACTCCACACTTAGACTATTGCTTGTCCTCAAGCAACCAAACAAAAATCTTCCTAAGGCAAACAGCAAAGTATATAAATTCTCAAGCCACTTGTTTTATTTATTTTAGAAAATTAAAGATAGCATGACAAGCCTACTTGAGCTTTGATTATGCTCAAACCAATAGCTGCTCACAAGGTCCACTCAACACTCAGTTTTAACGTTTTGGTGAGTTTTGTGGGTGAACACTCAAGTCCGAACTGAAGCCGACACAAGTCATAGGCTTGTATGAAAATCAAGTCCTTATTCTAAACTAAGTAACTAAGGTAAATCAAGAAGGCTTTAAAAAGGGTTGTACTGTAAGGGTTCTAAAAAGAATCTAAGAAAAAAAGTGATATTTTTTAACTATAAATAAACTAGGGGAATGAGTAACCGAACCGATGTGGTAAGTCATAGACGGGTGACAGCTAGTCGAGGAATTGGACCGTAGTGGAGTGCAACCTGCTCAGTGATGATCTCCGAGAGGAGTTCGGTGTTTACACCCCGGTCCCACATCATAGCTATCTTTTCCCTCATAGTGTAGTCGATATTGCTTCCTTTCCGGACACAACGCTCAGCTTTGTACCGTATTGACCTTCCTGGATCAGCATTGTGTACTCGAACTGTGAATGACTCAATTTCTATGCTGCACCTGCCTTCATGTGTCCAATTCCCACACTTGACACATTTATCATACCATTTGGCCCATCTCTTGGAAACACTTGTTGATTGTCTATAAAAGGGTGAATTTTGCTCCATCCTAGGCCACAGTTTTCTTTCATCAGCAGTCTTGGCAAAGATGATTTGTAACAATTCTGGAGGCAAACGAGGCTGTACAAAGTGAAAGCACGTAATCCAGTGATGATCAAGTGGATACATATTGAAAAAGCGAGGGGAAAGCAAAAGAGAGATGAGAGATCACAGAGAGAGTAGAAAGGGAGTGCAGAGAGAGAGAGAAGAATGCTAGTTCTTTTTTGTCTACCCGGTCAAAGACCATACATTTATCCTTAAAGCTCCTTTGTTGCTCTTCTTTAAGGCACTCTCTATTTTGGGCTCTCTTTTTTATTTGGCCTCTCTTTTATATGGGCTCTCTTCTACTTTTTTTTTGGTAGAAGATCTCTCTTGGTCCGTCTTGTGTTGTTCCCTCCTTTTTGTCTATGTGGCACCAACTTCTTCTAGCTTGTTGTCTCGTGCCCTCCACGATGAACGAATCTTTGAAGCTTTCTCCATGACAGAACGGTTGGTACTCATTTTATTGGGTAAGGAAAAGGCTAAGGCTCAAAATGGGTTTTCTAGGGGTATCTTTTATTTGAGATGGTTCCTAAATGCCTCTATCACTTTGACCTAGTTAGTAATTTTGAACAAAGATATGTATAAACACACAAGTTCTAACCGTGTAGGACTAAGGTCGGATATTCCTCAAGCAAACAAAACGAGCAATAATGATATAGATGTAAGTGCGTTGCTCGATAATGCTCAAAGAGACTCTCACAGGCATGCGGGTAAGATAAAGTATAGATTTTTAGCATAATTTTTGGGGCCTTTTTCTGCTTGCCCTACAACCTATTATTCTGTTTTTATTTATATATATTAAGTGGCCTCTTTGAATTTTTGTAATCACATTTCGACTATCCTTTTGGTGTGTACCGTTTGGCTAGATGCCTAATAGCGTCCGCTCGGATAAGCGTAATATACTTTACTAATTTGCCTTAAGTGATTTTGAGTGGTGCTACAAGTATCAAGCGGCTAAGAGGTATCGGATAGTGCATACGACAATGGTCGACCAACTAAATATATAGACAAGTAGCAAAAATAGACCACCCCACACTTAAATTTTGTACAAATTTTAAGTATAGAAAAGGGAAAAGGAGACAAGAGAAATTAATACTCCCCTAATTATGGCGAATCCATCAACTTGTGGTCGATACCCACATCCAACAAACAAGAACGTCTGAAAATCTGCCTCATCCTAGCAAGTTGTCCTCAACTTGTCCTAAATAACTAGAAATGAAAAATATGATAAAACCAGTAAAATAAAAACTAAGTTACGGATAGAATACTAGTGCATAGGCGCTAGCGGGGGAACCTGTCTCAAGCATGTATCCAGCATGCTAAATAAAACATACATCCATGAAACATAAAAAGAAAATAAAATAGTGTCATGGGCAAACGTCATCACAGACAAACAAACTAATCCATCAACCACCACTAAGTATGAACCTGCTTATCAACCTGAATAACTGCGCCGAGGACGAGAATGAGCATGGGAACAGGAGCTAGAGCCAGTGCAAGATGACATATGGCGGGTGACCTCCTCCCTAAATGCAATGAGCTCAACAGCCATAGTGTTAAGCCTGTCCATAATAGTACAAAAATACCTATCCTTCGACAGTCGTCGTGACGGCGCGTTCTGGCTGTTGTACCTGCACCTTCTATGGCTGCTGCTACAGTTGATGACTCTACTCCTCTAGCTATCCTCAAGTGTCGCCTTTTCATCCCATATCATATTCTGATTATCTGTGACATCATTCAACGATCCAGGTCAACATCCGTACACATTTTACTTATTTCTGTCATTTCATGTGCATGATTAGACATTTTGCACACACTATACCTCCCAGTCTAGTAAAGCCTGAATTATTGTAGAAACGCAATAAAATATCCGTTTACGCATAAAACACCAGGACTATACAAGACACTTGGTGTTGAATAGTCAAGCCAATCACACACTCAATAGAGAGCAACCAGATACCCGATCACCATACATGAACAAAACAACAATACACGTGATAATGCCCAAGTGAAAAACTACACAATCCAATCAAACCCGAACAATCACAACGTGTTTTATGAGGTTATCACCCACACAAATCTTGAAAAACTCCCAAAGAACAAGCATGTGATATCACAAGTTGATAATACCTAATAACACATGATAACTCCTCACTAACATGTGTATTATATATATATATATTGATGAATCACAAATATTATCATATGTTAACACCAAATAACATGTGCTCATAACTTGTGGAAATTAATACATGTTAATATCGTCATCGAGCATCTTAACAAAACCAAGTTCTATT
Source organism: Ambrosia x helenae (assembly GCA_030844895.1). NCBI lineage: Eukaryota > Viridiplantae > Streptophyta > Magnoliopsida > Asterales > Asteraceae > Ambrosia > Ambrosia x helenae. Next base: position 93,760 of record JAUTDX010000545.1, on the reverse strand, counting down.
TCAGTGTGAATGGCCGATTAGAACCCATACTAACTAGTGTTCCATTCTATTAACACTATGCATATATATATATATATATATATATATATATATGTACATACCATCGGATCTATACATACATATTATGGAACAAGACAAAAGCCGAATACATATGTGCACACATATACACTCAACATAGGTGCACATTTACACACATATGGATGGACACTTGCATATTGTAATTGATTGTTTCCATGATAGTTATCTTACACCACAAAAGGGCATTGACAAATAATCATACTATTTCCTAGATCATGAACATAACCCAAATTAGAAAGATCTTTCCTTGCTCTCCATCCTATCCAGCCAAAACAACTAAGACAACCACAAGTCTCTTTCAAAAACTCATGACACATCCTAGTTTATACCATTCTAGTCACTTACATTATGACACCACTTATCCCTATGCATGACAATGAACCAAGACTATTATGATTGCCTTGAAACCACATACGGTCGAACCAAACCAAACCCTATGATTCACAAGTCATTTTCATGTTATCTTTCCAAATCTTACATGATTTTGGCTCAACCATACACTACTCCACTTACCAAGGATGATAAAATTCCACTTTTAGTTTAAAACCAACATTCCTTCTTTCTCCTTGATGTCATCGGCCGAAAGTCACTTCACAAGCCCAAATCCTTGTCATGCATGATACATGGGACAAAAACCAACTGGTTTACACTTAAATGGTACTTTCCTAGACAACTCACCACTCACCAATGTTGACACAAGCCGAAAATGGATGAGGAGCCCCTTGTTTCTATCCCACGGCTGAAAACAATCAAAGGACCAAGGAGTTGTCAACAATCACCAAAATAGACAATAAAACAACCTTAACCATTACCCTATGCAAGTCAACTATCCTTATTAACCAAATCCTCATCATAATCGGCCAAGATCAAGGGGAATGCATGTCCAAAACTTATACTAAATTAGACATAAGACAAATATACAAGACCATTTCCCCATGAATGATCCTCGCCCCTTTGTGACTCCTTGTAAATGGCCGAGAGTTGAGAGGGACAAGAGGATGTGAATTGTCAAGAATAATCATCAAACTATGTCTTACTTTCTTATTCTATCACAAATATGGAGATTAACTTACCTTATTTGTCCTCTCCCCTTTGTAACCGAACGAATATAAATAGAGGGCCAAGGGATGAGTTTTTCTTCACACAATCACAAACCCAAGCTCATTTGTTCCACCCTTTTAGCTTCGGATCTCCCTAAACTCCCTCAAATTCGACCCAAAACTCTCAAGGTTAGCATCTAGGAAGCTCGTGAGGACCACGACTTCCATCCCATCATCTAGTCTTGAGGTATGTTATAACTTTCCATAATGCCTAGTTCCTTTTCTATAACAATCGACCCTCATTGTAAACCCGACCACCGACCTTTTAAACATCATGAACTCGACCCCATAATACACAAAGGTTAACTATTTGGAAGGCATTATATTGTTACTAAGGATTGATGCCGATTATAAGCACACACACGTACATTAGTATATATGATCGCACCTAAGGTAAACACACACTCATGAGACGTAATTTGACTTAGATAATGCTCCCACAACATGATTAATGCTTTAAAAACAATATATGGCTTTATTAATCACCAAGAAATCGATTTGGAATCAAACACATATGTAAATGTATAACCGAAACTATGCCATGTTTTGTGAGTAATTATGCATGAGTTCATTTAAAAACACGCTAGTAACCGTTTGATTATACACTATGGAACACAAGCAAGTCATTTTGTATACATTAAATGATCAGATTCGAAGTCAATATTATTGGAAAGTTTCGGCTATACCATACTAATCTATATTAATATAGTCATAACATGTGTTAGTACTATCTTTGACATTAAAAGAACATAAACATTTGTTAAACCATCGATTTTTCCATAAGTACACCACACATGTTGGATTGGGGAATATTATATTTCCTATGATGGCATGTGGGGGGGGGGGCGTTTTGTTACCAATAGATACGTTTTTTACAAAAAAAAATGCTCGAGATTCGCGAAACCGTACACTTTACAAAGTACACATGAAAGGAGTAACAATTGTCACATGCACGAACTATGGCCCACACATAACTAACACAAGGGTCCACAAGTCGGGTGAACAACTTGTATGATAAACGACAAGACCGTACAACTTACTATGTCTGTGATGATCATAGGACACCATTTGTCGGGACAGTAGCTATTCCACTTTTCTGGTTTACTAGCAGGGGCGGACATAGAGAATAACAAGGTGTCGCGGACGTTGCGGCTCAACTTCGCGCGCGTAGTGGAAAATTAGTGGAAAATTTGGTTTTTTTTTTACGAAATTTGGAAAACGTTGCTACTAAAATGAAAAAAATGAAAAACGTTACTACTGATTTTGTGGCCTAAATCCGCCACTGTTTACTAGACCTTATATTTAGCCATCGGGTGAGTTTCACGGCCCCATTTTACTGTTTTCCATTTTTGGGGGATAAGCATGCTACATTTCTAGTACATTTATTTTGTGTGATATTCTATCGTGACTACCATGTGGAACATGAGACATTCGGTTCATGAGCTCAACAGTCCTCGTACTTACATTTGCCCTATAACCATTAGCTATCAAAAGCCATGGAACACTTTAATAGATCTATTGGGTTGACAGCCTCACTCTTGGTTAGTTTCTCTAACTGGTTACATACAAAAGAGTGTTAATATTCTACTATACATATGTTGTCTTTATTGTACAATGCGCAAGGCACAACAGTCAAGAGGTTTGGTTATGGACTCATGGTTTGCACAGTAATCATTCGCTTAGCTAGCCTATGGTTGGTCATACACGAATTTCACCAACACTTTACATAGTACATTAAAACATGTGAACTCACCGATATTATGTTGACAAATCTTTTATGCATGTTTTTCAGGTAATTGATCATGCGGGGCAGAGACTTGAGAGAAGGGTTTGAGCTTACACTCTGTGGTTCCAACATTGGTTGTGTTATGTCAGTCATGTTTTGTCTTGGTATTTGAACCACGAAATTTCAGAAAATATTTCATTTTCAGACAATGTTATGCTATTTTAATAATTTATGACCACGTTTATCTTTTGATGGTACCTGTTTAATTTACATCTTGTGTGTTGCTTGAACCTTGTGCTTGAAAACCTTTCGAATCACATCCCCGTATTTCTGCCTTGGCGGGGTGTGACATTACATGTCAACCTCAACACATTCCCACCTTCACCAGAACCCCAATGTGTTCCATAACACCAATATCTAGTGGGCAAACCCGTCCAACAATGGTAAGGTTGTCTACAACCTGGGGATGAAAAAAACCCCAAACTGGTAGCCAACCTAGTAATGTACAGACCTTCAAATATGTACCTGGAAGGAGTGGTACCGTAACAGCGAGTAAAGAACTCGGCTAAGGTGCGAGCGAGGTTGTAGTGGGCTCCATCGATGATGTTGTAAAGGTAGAAAAACTTCCCTAGCATTGACTCCCTCGATGCTATCCTTTCCTGCCCCAAAAGTGCTAGCAACAACTATATGTAAGAACATGTGAAGCGGGTCCCGAAAGCTAGACCTTTTGTGTTTTCGGGGGTTGTAAGGCACACCAGAAATCTGACTCCAAGAGTCAAAAGGATGAACATCGGTGGGCTAATCAAAAAGGCTATCGGTAAAGACTGGTGAGTGTATTTACCGTTGCTTGTACAAACCCAAATGAACCCCAAACTCAGCTCATGTCAGCTTGTACCAAATACACCCCATCCTGAACCGCACACAATGCTCTGTGATACGGTTATCATGCCCCGCAGGTTGGGAATAAGAAATGAAGCAACAAACTTCAAAGTGAGCTCACAGTAAGTATGCTCAGCAATCTTCAATAACCTGATTCAATGATAAGATACGATGTTGTCGAACCAGGAGGAAAGTACAACAGCCTCCATATCATCAAAGTCCACGGGGCGATAATCCCCAATCTGCAGGGTCATGATCCAGAACATCCTCCTGTGGGCATTGCTTTTGTCACCCTGCTCATTGAAGTAAAGCCAAGGGTGAACACTGTCGAGGATGGGCCCGGTGGCTTCAACAAGTTTGTGTGTAGGTTGTTCAAGTGGCGGTGAGTTGCCTGACTATTAGGATTGGTGAGATCCTGAGGAAATGGATGGTGAACGCTGAGCTTGTCTTTTACTCCTTGGTGTCATGAGTCTTGAAAAACAAAAAGAATCAGTTCAGCTTCTAGAAATTTAAAATGCATAAGATTAATAGTTCTGTGTTTCCAATGGCTGCAAGCTCGTGCACGAGGGTGTGCACGGCCGCACGGCTCAGTTAGTTGTCTAGTTTCCTACTGTTTTGAGTGTTTAAACTGGTTTTTACTTAAAGCACCTTAAAACCGTTTTTAAACTGCATTACTGGGTTAAAATTGAAACTTAAAAAGTTCTTGTTTGTTTTCAGATAAAGCACGGCCATGCACCTAGGTGTGCACGCCCGTGCAGTTGACTTTTACTTTTTTGGACTGGCATGGAAACAGTGTCTTCAAAATGAGCATTCTCGAGCTCAAAGAAGCACGATTGTGCACCTGTCTGACGTGATGGGTTTCAAACATATCAGAATTCCTGCGAAATTTTTCGCAAAATTTCTTAAACATTTTTACCCCATTATGTTCCTAACACTAACCTGATCATTTCCCTATGGTTTCATGGTTAGATTGGGCTTTAAACGGCTAGAAATCTATGTTTTTCTTCAAGAAATGGTGCATTGGTTTAACTCAAAAACCCAAGAATCTGGACAGATATGGACCTAAGAACACATAAAAGTTGTTTAGGAGTGATTATACATGCCTTATAGTGAAGATTCAAGCTTTAAACGAAGAAAAATGATAGAAATGGCGGATTTAAGGGTGTAGGAACCGGGTTTGTGAGAGGAGGAAGAAGAGGAATGGGTTTTGACTGGCCAAGACCCTCCTTTTATACTCCAATTTGTCTGTAGGAAGAGCACGCCCGTGTTTATCAGCAAACTGTTTGGTTTTTCGCTTTTTTTAATTTTTAAACTGTTTTCCTTGATATGGTTTTAAAAATCAGGAAGGATCTTTTAAGATTAATTTCAAAACCCAAGTTCTAGTTCCGAAAGCATTTTAAATTTAAAAATTTTGAAAAATCTCGCCCAGCTCATTTTCCGCTTTTAGTTACACTTACCTGCCGATCTTCACGGTATGATAAACCTCTCTTAAACGGAAATAAAGCAAAAATAAAAACCCTCCAAAATAAAAGTTGATAAATTTGACAAATTTGGCGTCCTTTACGGGAATTCTCCAAGGTGGCTAATCCGGAAGTAAACCTGCAAAGAAAACTAAAACAACCGTATTTATCGAAAATAAAATGAAAAGGAAAAATAAAGAAGAATAAAAATAAACTGAAAAATATAGTTAAATAAAATGAAAAAGAAAAATAACCCATTCAACTAAGTAACTTGGGTCGTTATTTGGAAATTATTTATGATTTCCCCTGCAACGGCACCAAAAACTTGGTGTGTCGGTTTTAGTAAATTAAAAGATTTCATTTTTCCGGTGACAAGCACTTTAAACCACAAAACATTGGTTTTGGAAAAAGAGGATTGTTACTAAACCATTAATCAAGTTTTAAGTTTATAAGTAAACGATAATTACTTACTTAAAAACTAAAACTAACACACAGGCAGAGAACCTGACGTGCATATTATAGATTGTTAGGGTAAATACCGAGTATCGTATTCCATAGAACACACTTTCGCTTACTCAACCTTCCATCACTTTCGTTAATCGGGTTTTAAAAGAAAATACAACAAAGGGGTTATAAAAGAAAATTAGTTTTTTAAAAAGGTTTTGGTTTTATAAACAAGATAAAATAGTAGGTTTAGCAAACGTGCTAGCCAAGGGAACCCTCCGAATAAGTAGATTAATTATATTAAAAGTAGTAGTTTTAATTATTGATGTGGAAAATGGGTTTTGAATGTTCCCTTCAGAGTTAGGAGATGTGAAAAGAAATAAATAAGGTATGACGTTCCGGCAACTAAATGGGACACGCACATGGGAAGTGTACGAGTCCCCATAAGGGTGTCTTCGGACTACTGGACCGTAAGCTGATCTTCTCTTGTTTGACAAGTGTCATCGATCCTAACGCACACAAGTAATGTAGCTTATTGGAAAGTTTGAGTCCTACTTTTTAGGCACTTCCCATACCACGGCAAAATCACTCGTTTAAGCACTGGGTTTTCTAATCTATCTTCTTAAATTAATGTAGAGGCGAACTCCAACCGGGATCCCTTCAACCTCTCTTAAGTCTTAACTCCCACTTTCTGTACCGAAGGATTTCACAAACCATCGTCATGTGTGACGGGAAACCCTCTAAAAAGTAAACGGCTTTGTAGTAATGAGAGTTAAATAAATTATCCTTGTTTTGATTATCTTTATGAATGACAACTTAAATATTTATTGATCAAGTAAATATAAGTTTGGTTTAGTAATTAAGTGATTTAGCAATTCAACCCTTAACCCTCAAGACTTGTGAATGATAACCTTAACAAAGGTGGAACATAATCCTAAAGGTGTGCAATCCGAAGATCACTGCTGCACCTATAGGGAATCTACACTTTGCTAAGAAAACCACTCACACATCTGGTGTGATACCAGAAACTTGTCACCTGGATCTGGTCCACTTCAGAAACCATTGCTTAGAACCCGATCTGGATATCAGAAACCCAAAGGATCTATCTCACCACCGGTTTCCTCACCTTGGATCTAGCTTGGGACTACCAGAAGCCGTACAAATCCCATGATAGTTTTTACCCAGGAATTGCTTATTTTCGGGTTGGAGCTTCAATTTCTTGATAAACACAAATAGGAACGATTAACTATCTTTAATTATCAATTTTAGCACAATTACGTCCCATTATGAAACTATTTATGCATGTTTAATATGTGTAATTGATGGCACATCAGGTACTCTGTAAATTGGAAAACTAAACATACTAAAAGTAGTAGACATTTAATAATTGATGTGGAAATCATAGGTTAATGGCCCCATTAAAGTTGGAGATGGAAAAAGAAAGAAAGAAGGGTTGCGTTCTGGCAACTAGATAAGTCACTAGCAGGCTCCTGCAGATGCTAGGTTTTTCATGAAAGTGTCTTCGGACTTCTTGCCCGTAAGTCGTCTTTTTCCTAGTCAACTTGGCCCCTATCGTGGTGACACAAGTTGTACAGTTCCTTGGGACGAATGGGGTATTATAATTAGGCAAATCCCAAACCACCACATATCACTCTTTTATGCTTAGATTTTCTTATTTATCTTTTTGGAATGGAAGAGAACTCTCGTATAAGATACTTCTTCTTCCCTCAGTTTTTAGCTAATGTACCAAAGGATTAGTTGTGATATGGAATCTTTGGTTAACGACTTTGTATCGGTAAAAATTGGTTAAGTCCATCTTGATTTTATTTATCCTTTTATAATATTTTAACTTATAAACTTCAACAACTCTTGGACATTTCATGAATCCAAGAGTTGTAAAAAATATTAATTAAGAAATATTATTGATGACATAAATATTTAGTGATCAATTAAATATAAGTCAGGTTTTAACTTGAGTACTAATTACTTAACAATATTAACCCTTAATGCCCAGTGGATCTAGTTCAATACCAAAAGCCTTCTGAGGGATCTATGAAAGCCATAAACCTTCAAAGATCTGGTACAGTACCAGAAACTTGTCATTCAGATCTGGTCCACACCAGAAGCCTTTATTGGAATCTGGTTTGGATATCAGGAGCCCGTAGGATTTGTCTCGCCACCACAAACCAAATCTTGGATATATTTGGGACTTCCAAAATCGTACAAACCTCGTGATAGTTAAAGTTAAGTTAAGGATTTGCTAAGTTAATCAAGTTAGATGTAAATGTCATAAAGGATAAACAACCCAGAATTAGTAAAAAGATAAACACATCAATTAACTAAAAATAAACTACTAATATTATATAAATTTAAACTATTTCAAGAGTTTAGAGAATACTAGATGGATACAACCATGTAAAGATGACAACACTAGAACATAGGAGTCTTCCACTCATGGACAAGCTTCTAACTACCATGAACAAGTGTGTACGAAGTGATTCTCACGACCATCGGTTATTTATGCTAATAAACATACCTTACGATGTAACATATTTTAGCAAGCGTAATATTCATCGAGAATAGCCGTTTTGCATCATTTTTCCCAATTATTGTTTCTTTTTGCCTTGGAGCCTCAAATTCCTGAAAATCACAATTAGGAATGATTTTGTAAGATTTTACTCAATAATAATTATTGTTTCTTTTTGCCTTGGAGCCTTAAATTCCTGAAAATCACAATTAGGAATGATTTTGTAAGATTTCTACTCAATAATAGCCCTAAATGTGTCCTAGTTAGACCTATTTATGCATGTAAAATATGTATAATATAATGTCACATCACCCGTCCCGCCCGACCCTGGTACGGCCCATATCGTTGTAGCCAACCTACTACTTCCATACTCTACAAATACTCGGCTCGAAACCCTAATTTACTAATACCATAGTTTCTCATTCGAAGGGTTTCGAGTTTATGATAAGATTTTGAGAATGGACAGCTAGTAGGTTAGTCGTTTTGATTTTCAAAGTCATTCGGTTTCTTTTGGTTTCTATTATTCATTTAATTATAGTCACTGCAGAGGTGTTTTGGTGATATTTTTCGTTAAACATTTATAAAATCAAATGTATTCACCAAAGCAGGTTCGTTGGTTGAACAAAACATGTTTCAACCATAGTACGACCTATACCTGCTAACCAGAGTATGATCTGTACCTAATCTTGCCCATGGAACCTCCGATATCCTCTAACAATATTGTTTGATCGGAATCTTCAAAGGTCAAGTACGTCTTGTACCTGTCTCTTAGGGTACTTGCCATACTCGTGTCAAAACTGGTGTTTAGATAAGATTCAAAACTATACTATTTCTCCGCAACATGGACGTGATTTGTATGAGGGCTTGCATAAACGAGGTCCTGGAAGGAAATGCAAGATCGTGTCTGATCATACAGATCCTTATCCAAGGAATCTGTGTGTTCAATGTCCAGAATGTTAGTTTAACATTCTTGCATAATGAGTTGAAGAAAATGAAACATATCATGGGTGATTATAACATGCTTATTGTGAGGAAGTGCATTGATCTTGAGAGAAATGTTAAGGATCTTTAGAAGGAACCAGTCCTGGATATACCTAGGGTTTCTATTACTCCAAAATCTCTAACTTACAAAACTCCTCCACTACGTACTCCCGCTGAGTATTCCTTGTCACCATGTACTCCTACACCTGCTCGAACTCCACCACCTACCTACAAACCCTATGACACCATGCCATTCTATATGAAAGCTACTTCAATTTTTGAAGTGGGGGAGCCATCTAGTATGTAACGCACGGACCTTGTGGAACTATTAAGACATTCATGGAAGGATTTAAAAATATGACTCAATTAAAACTTTAATAAATACACACAAGAGAAAACCTTCCAACACATCTTTATGACATAGCTTTACCAAAAGTTTTACTTCATACAATTTCGATACCGTTTAATGATCAAAATTGTAGTTTAAGTCTAGGGATAAAGTACTACAAGAAGTTAAAAGTTATTCACATCCATAAGTAAAAATCCATGACGCTTGACTTGATGAACAAAAGAGTGTGTGTACTTATTTCTAGTCCATGACTTGATCTTCAAGCATGAGATTTACCGATGAAAAAAACAAGAAGTAAGAACGACAATCATTAGTCCATTTCTATTCATTATTCTCATTAGTGCAAAATGTGGGACCCTTAATTAAAATCAAGAAACATTCCTTTATACCTAATTGACTCATTTCAAGAGTCAATTTGTCACACCACGTCAATGGCGGAAACATGTGGCGTAGCGAAAAGAAAGGTTTCACAACTAAGACTAAAATAAACACATTTATTTAGAAAAGTCATCATATTTAATATCGAGCTGTCAAGGATTTTTAAAGATACATGTCCCAGTAAATGAAATCTCGACAAAAGATTGACATCAAAAGCCATCCCCCGCCCTAGTCATGCTCAAGACAACATCCACTTCAGTTACATGGAAGATATTTTTAAAAAGACGTCGATATATAAAATATTGATGAGTTAACAGGTTTCCATTTCACATCACATCACATTCATTTCAAAATAATGCATGTAATAGAATTAGATTAAGTAGTGTCATATATAGGGAGTAGCGAGTTCCTATATGATGATGGCGACCAATCTTGCGCCCATAAACAAACCAAGACTACCCATTTCAATTGCCCCGCATGAGTTTTTTCTCGAAATTAACCCAGTTCAAAACATTATGCACCATATGGTGTAGGATAGGTTTTCACACAATCAACATCTAATCAACACGAATACTGAAGCACTAGGTGCGGAAACTCTAATGTTCATGCAATATGATAAAAATATGAATCAAAACACATGAGATTTCATTTTCAAAGTTTTCGTTAATCATTAAAATGATAATAATGTTTACAGACTCGATTACACGAAAACACACACTACTAAGTGTAACTGGAGATCCCCTGGACACTGTAGAACACACACACGACAAATGGCATAACTGAATAACCGCTCAAAACTTTCACCTATATATAAACAATCTGGTTCGACCTATCGAAGGTCCGAACCAGTCCATTCGACCATGTCTTTACCCGAACCAAAACTTAAACTTTTGGTTCGACCTCTCGAATACCCGAACCAAACTTTACAAAATCAACATTAACTTTACATTTTGACTACGACTATTATAATGATCCGAATGCTACAGACACATATATGAAATATGCATCTACAAACTCCCCCTTGTCTGTAGCTCGGATTACTCTTCCTGGTTCTCTTTTTCAACACCTTGCAGCTTCTGTTTAGCCTTCAAAATATTTCCAGCTTCAAAAGTTTGACTTGGACGTTTCTCTAGATGCTTCCTCAACTTCAATGCGTACTTTCCCAGCAGCGTCCTGTAGTCACAATCTGAATGCACTTCAAAAGCAAAGCAAAACTTGACGACTGCTTGAAATCTCCATGCTTGCTCAATATCCAACGCGTCGAAATGAATCGGATTGAAATACAACGTGTCGATATCATTCCTTGAGCAGTTTATCATCCACATTGGATCAAATACCTTGATCTTCTTACACATCGTCTTCGGGTCTTTATCATGTAATACAATCACGGCTTCACCATCCTCCAGTCATAATACCAGAATGCAAAGTCTGAACTAAAGTTCTGTTGAATCGGCATCAAGGGAATCTTTTGCATACAGGTTGGCGGTTTGTAGTTGAGAGTCACGAACGGAAGATTATTCATTGGATTGGTCTTCTTATGTACGATTCCATGAGGATGCTGAGGTCTAAACATATCCCACTTCGTCTGGCTTTCCCTCGTCATCTCGTCTGCCATCCATTCTAACAAACTCGAATGTGTCGCGTCAATCAAATTGTGGCGATAGAGATCTCTAACAGCCCAATAAGGAAGCGTCTTGATATCAAAGAATCTACTGAAATAGAGAATGCCTTTTTCCCCCTTTATCCCGACACACTTCAATTAAGGGAAAAACTTTCAGCTAATCGCCCTACCTTTGAACATCTTGTTATGATATCTATAGCATTCTCCTTGGATAGGAGGTAGAGGACGATTATCAGCTTCCTCACGTAGCCTGCGAAGATAATCTTTCAAAGTATTCGACTGGCGATTAACATATTCCTTATCAGCTTCAGTAAAAAAACTCATCAATCACTTTCTTTCCTTTGTCATCCGCAACTTTTTCAGCTTCTCGAAGTATGTCATCATCAACGAATGGAATCTGTTTTTTATCCTTCATGTTATAATACTCCGGATATTCTTTGTGGGAAATATCCTCAATCTCCACTTCATCGAAATTATTCACATTCGTATCATCTGAATGACAACCCGGTTGAACAACTGGAATATCTGGAATCTGTTTAGTCTTTATCAGTTCATCAAGACTAATTCCAGCTTGCTGCGCAACTCCTTCAAGTATCTATTTCATAACCGCAGTGCTAACCTCTCCATCTTCCAAATCCGGATTCTGATAATCTAGACAATATTTCATGTCCTCATTCACAGATCTATCCCGAAACTTTGCTGTTAGTTGTACTGACACATAACCTCTCTTAATCATCTGTTTCAATCTTTCTTTATCAGCATCTGTCATCTGTGTAGAATCTTTCTTACTCGATTCAGCTGATTCATCTTCGTCTTTCTTCTTCCTACGTTCATACGAGAAATCTTCAATATTGTCATCAGTATCATCTAAACTCGCTGAACCTTCACCATTTTTCCCACCACCATCATTATCATCATCATTTCCATCATCAGATCCATCATCGTCATCATTATCATCTTTCTCCTCATCATCTTCCTCATCTGAATCATCATCCGACTCTTCAACATCATCAGTTCCTTTTAGTTGAGGAACTTTCTGATACAAACCCTTGATTATCTTTTTCAACTTCTTATTCTCCTTCTCGACAGTTACTATCTCCTTTCATTTTTCACATTCGTTAGTCGTATCTTCGAGTTCTCTAATTTCTACTCTGTCACCTCATTCTCTAAGAAATCTTGCTTCTCCTTTGATTTAGCGATTATCTTCAACATATCTTTCTCATTCTCCTTTAGCTGCTTGATTTCTTCTTGATTCTTCGAAGTAGCAGCTTTCTGTAAATCAAAGGACTTCATCAACCTAGTAATATATTGTTGCATCAGATTCAATGCTCATCAGACACTGTAATAGTCGGTTGAGAGGATCCTAGTTGTGGAGTAGAAGAAGACGGCTTCTCAAAACTAGATAATAAATCCTTCAAAGACTTAGACGTATCTTCTTGATCTTTCTGTGAAGGCTTTGATACTGATTTCTCTTTCACAACTTCAACATATTTCTAAACTCTTTTCCTCTTTTTGATTGGGGATGTAACTGGTGGTGTTGTTGAAGCAAAAGGAAATGTCTTTCCTTTCAATAAGATTTCCACGTCCTTTTGTCTTTTGGTTCTCTTGGTTTCCTTCTTCGACATGGACTTCAGACGTCCATGCTTTGTTGATTTAGCAGCCACGGGAGAACCAATAATATCATCATCAGTATCTCAGACCAACTCGTCATTCGGTTCGAAGTTGGGATCTTGATCATAACCTCTTTGAAGCTGAGCTGCCACTAACTCGTCCATAATATTAGGTGTAGCAAAATCACCAGTGGCCTTTGGATTCACGTCCCTATCGCTATCATAACCGGACATCCATTCTTCTTCTGTTTTTGTATCTTCATCTATCAACAAAGTCTTTTTACTCTTTTTCTTTGAAATTGATGAACTTTCAATCTCTTTCCCTTTCTTCTTAGACTTGGCACCTTTCTCTTTAATCTGCCTCTTAGCCTTCTCACCACTCAACAACGAACTAATGGCAAATCCAAATCACTATCTGTATGTCTCCGCCCATCATGATCAGGAGCCTTGAGACCAGGAGTAATCAGATGACCAAACAACCTCCTAGTCGGTGGTTTCTCGGACTTACCCTTATATATCGTCATCCTATTCAATGTCATAACATTCATATGTTCTTGTTAGAGAATCTATGTAGGATCTTTCACCAAATCTGAGTACATGTCATCAAATATCATTTGTAAGAATCTCGTGTACATCATGAATTTATCTGTCTTCGTACCATCAAAATACTTCCTTCATATGATGAAACAACATTCCCGAGATGTTGAAATCTTTATTCAGGAACAGTGCTACTGCCATAAACATGTGGTATCACGTAATACATCGAATCCTCCTCTGATTGAGCAAAGATATGAATAATAACGTGCAGCAAGTATTTATAACCTGGACACATGTTAGATTTGAATAACTGACAGTCTGTTATCTTCCATAAATACTTCATCCTTAAGAAACATCCTCTTTACACAGTCCATGGTAACTTGATCGGATCATTGGCAGGATCATTCAATCTCAAAACCCTACGAAAGTCTTCTTCAGAAACTAGCATAGTCTTGTCCTGCACCTTGCTATGAATAACTGTTTTCCCATCGAAGAATTCTAATCTTGCATTTCTCCAGAACTCTTCTTGATGGTCTTTGTAGATTGTGTGAGGCTGTGCAATGGCGTAAATAATCTACGATCTCCTTAGATAATCTATCAATCCTCTGAATTCTGCATACTTATCTTCTACGTCACCCATATATGCATAATTATTATGCTTCTTTTCAAATTTAAGCTCTGCCATTTCTACGCGTTCAAATAATTGCAAAACAGATTAGTCGTATACAAAAGTCGACACTTAGAAAATTTTTGACCAATTTGAATTTCATTCGACCTATCGGTGGATCGAATCAAATTCAAAAGGCACGAATCAATTTATAAATTTTTCATTCGACCTTATAAGGGTACGAATGAAACGGATTGAAATTTGAATTTTCAATTTCATGATTCTGATCGATTTTATACCTAATTCTAATTATATTGTCTTCTAAAATCAACGATTAAACTCGAATAATCATCAATTTTCATTATTACACCTTAATCGATTGTTTTCTTATTAAAATTAGGGTTCTAATACATCAAATCATTCATTAAACTGTTTTAAACCCTAATTTTTGTTAACTTGGGTTTTGGCATTACGCTCTTTTAAGATACCCTGACTGAATCTAGGTCCGTAAATTAATACGACAAAAGAGCAGTCAGGCTACCCCAAATAACAATCAACATAACGACCCGAAACCTCTGATTTTGGCAACCCTATCAACCGAAATTACGGTACCAAGACCATATGCCCATGAGGTGTTCAGCCACATAGCAAGTAGTTCGTCATGATCGTATCACTAAGGAACGCATTAAGAGGTCTACGAAGCCTACCAATACATCACACAATGTCATCAGAAGTCAAATTTTGACATTACAGTTCTTTAGCATGTGATAGATCATCACTGATGTACTATCATTTACTCTTTTTCTCCAGGAAAATATCATTTTGGGTTTTTCTAATTTTTATGGTTTTTCAAATTTTTCGATATTTTTGGTTTTTCGGAAAGAAACCCCCCTAAAATTAAAAACATATTTTTGGATTTTTAATTTTTGAAAAGAGAACAACAAAAGAAAACGTTGATAAACACATGAGGATTTCAATCTTGCTTTTCTTTAATACCATTAGCTTTTAACAAAAATTCAAACCGAGATTTATCAAAAGCTTTGGCGAAAATATCGACTCTTTGGTATCAGTGTGGATCAATCAAACATTTAGCATAGCAATCACGAATAAAGTGATACCGTATTCGGATATGCTTAGCCTTAGAAAGATGAATAGTGTCTTTTCTGAGTGCAATGGCTGCTTTATTATCACAATGAATAAGGGTTTTAAGAAATTGCAAACTGTAGTCGCGCATCTGTTGTTGAATACAAAGCACTTGTGAACAACAACTAGAGGACGCCACATATTCAGATTCACATGTTGATAGTGAGACTGACGCCTGCTTCTTGCACGGCCAGGTAATAAGCCTGCTCCCCAGAAATTAACATCCAGCCGTTGTGGATTTTACGTAAATATCACAGCCACCAAAATTCGCATCACTAAAATCAATGAGGTCAAAGTTATCATCATTAGGATACCATAACCCACGCGATGGAAAACCCTTGAGAAAACGTAGGATTCGTTTGACTGCCGTGACGTGAGATTGTTTCAACTTCGACAAGTAACGTGTGCAAAGGCATGTAGCCAACATTATATCTGGTCGGGAAGCGGTCAAATACATCAAAGATCCAACGATGGCTCTGTAAATGTACAGGTCAATGAGCTCCCCTTTAGCATCAACTCCAATCCCGTGATTAGGTTGTATTGGAGTGGTGATCGGCGTTGAATCCTCCATCTGAAATCCGCTCAAGATTTCAGAAACATATTTCATCTGGTAGATAAAGATCCCCGACGGTGT
Source organism: Ambrosia x helenae (assembly GCA_030844895.1). Classification (NCBI taxonomy): domain Eukaryota; kingdom Viridiplantae; phylum Streptophyta; class Magnoliopsida; order Asterales; family Asteraceae; genus Ambrosia; species Ambrosia x helenae. The sequence goes on along the minus strand of JAUTDX010000545.1, from coordinate 77,686 downwards.
CTGATCCACCTGCAATCCAAGAAAGAATTGTATCTCTCCCATTAAGCTCATCTGAAACTTTTCCTACATTACCTTTTAGAATTCCCTGCAAAATCTTTCGTTAGTCAACCTAAATATAATATCATCTACATAAATTTGTACCAAGAGCAAATCACCCTCTGTTCGTTTCGTAAACAGGATACAGTCAACTTGTCCTCTTTTGAAACCTCTGGAAAGCAAGTACGAGCTGAGCTCTTCGTACCACTGTCGAGGGGCTTGGTGTAAACCATACAATGCTTTGTTCAGTTTATAGACCTTATCCCGGTGGATAGAATCCTCAAAACCCGGTGGTTGCCCAACATATACTTCTTTCTTTACCATACCATATAGAAAAGCACTTTTAACATCCATCTGATACACCTTGAATTTCATATAAGATGCGTACGCTAGAAACATTCGAATAGCTTCTATACATGCGACCGATGCATAGACTTCGTTGTAGTCAATTCCCTTCGTTTGACGAAAATCTTGTACGACCAATCGAGCTTTGTTCCTTATGATCATTCCTCGATCATCTTTCTTGCATTTAAACACCCACTTTGTGCCTATCTTCTTTCGATCTGGTGGTAAATCAGTTAACGTGCACACTCCAAGCTTCTGAAATTGTAAAAGTTCTTTTTGCATTGCATACCTATGATTCGTCATTCAAAGTTTCCATGGATGATCTCGGTTAAACGTGCGAAACATAACAAGCAAATGACCAATCATTTTGTTCACCTAATTTCTGAATTTTAGAGTAAATGGCTAGGGCTCCAATATTCTCATTCGATGATTCACCTCTCAATTGTCCACGTGTCATCACACTCTACCGGTATCACCAATAACTTGATCCTACGGATGATAAGTGTTGATCCGAGATTCCAGATTTGCTGGAACAGTAATCACCGTCTGAACATTGATATCTTTTACGGAATCCAGATCATTATCCACATTTTATGTAGATGGTAGATCAGTAGATGAATTTGGGTTCACTGGTGGTGATATGGTATCTTGGTTCAAGACTACTTCACTTGTAACTTCTTCATCATCTTCCGATTCTGAAGAATCAAAGGTACTGAAACATCTTAGAACACTTCTTCTTATGTTGAAGTAGTAACAGGAGCAGTGGTATCATTAGAAGCTATGGTAGGAGGAGTCACGGTGATCGGACTCATAACTAGTGAAGCGATTGCATTTCTACACTCGTAATATAAACGAAGAACAACTTCTTCAACCATAATTTCAAGATTGAATGACTCAAATAGTTCTTTGTAGTCAAACATCAAATCGGGTCCTACGCCAGGAGCATTTTGAGTGTATCTTTGAATATCCATAGTTGACCACTCTTCAAAACATTTAGGGATGTTTGGTAGCCTCTTAATGAGGCTCTTAACCATTCAGTGCTGAATGATTCAGCATTCAGCGTGTTTGTTTCAGCCTCTAAACGGAATGGTTAAGGCTCAATCATTAAGACTTGGGATGTTGCTGAACCATTAAGCACTGAATCATTAAGCACTGAACTAGGCTGAACCTTAATGAAACTCTCATACCAAAGTGGGACAAGAAAACTAACCATTAAGAGGTCCAACTTAATGATTCAGCACTTAACCATTCAGACCTCTTAACCATTCAGACCTCTTAATGTCACGGTGATCGGACTCATAACTGGTGAAGCGATTGCATTTCTACACTCGTAATATAAACGAAGAACAACTTCTTCAACCATAATTTCAAGATTGAATGACTCAAATAGTTCTTTGTAGTCAAATATCAAATCGGGTCCTACGCCGGGAGCATTTTGAGTGTATCTTTGAACATCCATAGTTGACCACTCTTCAACAAATTTAGTTCTTTTGTTGAAACATGCTTATTTCAAGTACCGTATCCAACAAAATAACCTTCTTCTACTTTAGCTCCAAACTTCTCATTAGGATTTAGCATGGTACAACGGCGCCCCAAATGTTCTAGAAACTCTAAATTCGGCTTTCGTCTGTTGAGTAGTTCATAAGAAGTCTTTGCAAAATTATTCACTGTCAACACCCAATTTAGTGTATAACAACTTGCATGAATATCTTCATTCCAGAAAATAACCGGAAGATTAGAATTACAAGCATTGTCCTCGTCGTCTTAATTAGAGTCCTGTTCTTTCTTTCTGCCACGCCATTCTGTTGAGGAGTATAAGGTGCACAGTATTCATGATGAATACCTTTTGATTCACATAGTGCAACCATAGATGAATTCTTAAACTTCGTCCCATTGTCACTTCGAATTCGTTTGATCTTCAAACCATATATGTTCTCCAAACAGGTAAACAGAATCTTCAAATTATTAAACGTGTCACTCTTGTGTTGCATGCACATCACCCACAAAAATGTTGAATAGTCATCGGTAACCACAAGATAGTATAAGTCTCCACTGATGCTTTTATGCTTCACAAGTCCAAAGAGGTCCATGTGTAAACATTCAAGCGGGATACTCACAGAATTTACTTTCTTAGGTCTGTAAGGGAGTGTTTGTGTTGTTTGCCCTTCTTACATGATACACACTTGTCATTAATATGGAAATGCTTCACATTGACACCATCAACGTGTCCACTCTTCACAAGATTATTCATTTTCCTAAGATGAATGTGACCCATCCTCCGATGCCACATGATCGATTCCTTCTTTGTTGCTTTAGACAAGAAACACGTAACTTGGCCCTTTGATGTTGTAGCTTTAATCATATCAATAATGTAAAGATTATTCACTCTTGGTTCTTGTAACATAATCCACTCTTTGGAATTTCGAAGCTAGGCTTCAGGATGTAGCAAGATTTGTCATCAAAGTGTACCGAGAACTTCTTATCACAAATTTGAGATACACTCAGAAGATTGTAATCTATTTGCTTCACATAAGAAATCTTTTCAAAACTAATGATTCCATTACTAATATTTCCCTCCATCGTAATATACCCTCCATTGTTACTGGCAAAGGCAACATAACCTCCATTAATATTCTTGATATCAAAAAGGAGCGTCATGTCCTTGTCATGTGCCCGGAAGCTCCACTGTCAATAATCCAAAGACTGCTAACAAGGCCAGCTGGAACTCCCTGCACGAGCAATTAAAGAATTAGTTCTTTCGGGGGACCCAATACTTCATGGTGTTGGGTCTTGAAGTTTCAGCATTCAAAGAAACAATTTTCTTCTCATCAACTTTCTTATCAAAAACCTTCACTGATTCTTGTGAAGTTGAGGTAGAACCACTAGAAGAACCCTTCGGTAACCAAGTTTGCTCAGGTCGTTTTAAAAATTGAATCTGTTTTGTATAATAAATTTTAACATTTTTAGGTTTCCTTTGTACGACCTTTTATTGAACATTCTTAGTAACCTTGTCTGATTTAACAGACGAAGGTCCAGCCTCAAACTTAATAGATGGTTTAGGATAAACCTTCTGCTTATCTTTAGCTAAGTTCACTATTGGTTTCTTTTCTGGTCTGTTCATGGTGATTCGGTTTCGATTGTCATAAACAATCGATTGTTTTCCTCTTTATTGATAAAATTGCCTCTAAGGATAAACAATTCCCGAATCCCTATGGTTTCTTCTGACCTCAACCTCATGCCTCTTATATCTTACATATGGGTAGTGAACAGGTAAATATCTTCTCTCCCCACATTTAAAATAGGCACAGTATTCTTCAAACTTATTCTTTTCATGACCTCTGGCAAAAGTGTTTATCAGATATTGATCCTCAATACAATGCCTTCTTAAACTCTCGGGAGCGGGCCCCTGTGAGTAAGATGGTTCAACACTTCCAACAAGTCTTATGAATTCAGTCACATGCACTTTGGACTTTTTGGATTCATCACCATACAGTTTTCTAATTAATTCAGGTGGAAAGTCATTTGTTCTCTCAAATTTTGGAAACCAAATAGTACTTTCTTGCCAAAATTTTGAAATCTTTGAATAGTTAACAAACCGTATGGGATATTCCTCATCAGAAAATATCTGATCGGATCCTTCTATCCGATAGAATATTTTCACACCCTTATCTGATTCTTTCTTATCAGTGTTCTGGACTGATGGTTTCGGCTTTGTTTCAGCCTTAGGAGGGTGTTGGATCACAGAATGTGATTTTCCAAAGGAATATCAACATTCTTTTCATGTTCTACCAGTTCTTTCTATAAACTCATGAGGATTATGATGTTGATTAGTTCTAACCAGTTCTTTCTATAAACTCATGAGCTTTCCTCACCACACTAGCAAACGCCCACTGAATATCAATCAACTCCATTTCAGCCTTGTCGATCTGTGCATAATCCTCATTAGTCAAATTGTTGTTTCCAATTTAACCAGCCACAAGTCTATTGTATGATGCAACTAAAGCTGACACAAAAGCAACATGCTTTTGAGCAACTTCAATAGTCACATTGTCTAAGTTAGAAGTTTCTAACACAATGGAACTTGGACTTGATGGTGCTTGTCCAACGTTTGATGAATATTGTTGGGGAATATTCATCATTGGAGCAGCGAACCATGGAGCGGATTGCATTGGAGCTTGAGATGGAGTGTATGAAGAAAATGAAGAAACACCATAATAACTACCCAGATTTGTTGGTTCCACACTAGATACAAAAGCAGTTTGTGGTGCTGAACTCACACCAACATTTGGAATGGCTGAAGAGGATGAACTCCCATAATACAACTCCGGATTCTGTGGAATTTGAGCTCTCTTCGCTTTTCTCATTTCTTCTATCTCCTTGTTCTCCAATCTCTGAATAAACTCAGTCAAAGTCCGAAAAGGAAATGAGTCTTTCTCCTTTAAGACTTCAATGTGTTGGCTCCAATACATCAGCAATGCTTCTCAAATTTCTCAACACATTCTGACATAGAAAAAGAAATTTCATAGTTGGACAATTCAGATAACAAATGATAAAAACGTATAGTCAACTCCTTTATATTTCCATTCCCAATAAAGCTAAAGTTCACAAATTCTTTCTTCAGCTCATCCTTTCTGAGCTTCCTAGTCTTCTCATTTCCATCGTTCCTGCTCTTAAGTGCTTCCCACAGTTGCTTTGATGTTGCACATGGTCGAAAATGATGCAACAATTCAGTAGTCATAGCTTGAGATAGCTACGAGTATGCCTTCTTCTCTGCTGCATACTTCTTCTTTTGATCCTCAGCCATATCATCCAATGCAACCAGAGTGTTTGAATTCTCCACCATTGGTTGCACTACCCACGTTGTAGTACCTACCATGCTTCTCCACCATCTAAACCTTCCAAATAAATCTTGAACCTTTTGTGCCATGATGGATATTCGGATAAATCCAACAACCTTGGAGGTCTATTTCCATTACCGGTGGATAATTCATTCATTAATGTTTAAGTAGCAGTGGTTGTCTGATTCTCAACGGCTGCGGCTGCTGCAACTCCCCAATAATCCGGCATTGGTTGAGTAGGTGGTCGTACAAAAGATTGAGTCGGCTGAGAAACCGCCCAATAATTGACCATCGGTCGTTGCGGTTGTTATGAAACCTGCTTTCCCTTTTCTGCTGCTACTTGCCAGGAATTCATTGGTAGTTGTTGTTGTTGTGTCGTGTTCGATCGGTTCATCGGAAATCCCCAAATGTTGTCCATGATATAAAAGTTCCAACACTTAGAAAAATTTACCGAAATTTTTGTTCTGATATCGAAGGTTCGAATCAAGTTCTGTAAAATTGGTTTGACCCAAAAGTCAGCTCAAATGAAAAGAGTGAACTTTGATTCGACCTAACAGAGATCGCGAATGAAAAATGAGAGCACGAATGAAATTCTGATAACACAAATGTGAATGAAAAGGTCCGAATGAAAAATTCTACACTTGGATTGACCCAGAATCTAGCACAAATGAAAAAAAAAGGAAAACCTCATTCGACCCAAACCAGAAACCCATTCGACCTGTCCAGTTTGAATGATCATATTTTCACCAAGAACACACAATTTTGATCTGATTTATGAAAATTTTATCAATTTGGATTGAAATTGTGTAGGTTTTGATTCGGATTTATTTCTGAACAACTATTGTGAAATAATTTTTGAAATCGATCGTAAAAACACCTTCAAATCATTCAAAAACCATGTTTTAACAATGTTCTATGAAAACAGACGGAATGATGATTTTGATCTGAAATCTGAAAGTTTTTTTTATCAAATTTCAATCGTGTGATTGAACACAAGCTTTGATACCACTTTGTAGGATCGGTTTTCACACAATCAACATATAATCAACATGAATACTGAAGCACTAAGTGCAGAAACCCTAATGTTCATGCAATATGATACAAATATGAATCAAAACACACGATATTTCATTCTCAAAGTTTTCGTTAATCATTAAAATGATAATAATATTTGCAGACTCGATTACACGAAAACACACACTACTAAGTGTAACCGGACAGCCTCTGGACACTCTAGAACACACACACGACAAATGGCATAAATGGATAACCACTCAAAACTTTCACCTATATATAAACAATTTGATTCGACCTATTGAAGGTTTGAAACAGTCCGTTCGATCTTGTCTTTACCCGAACCAAAACTTAGACTTTTGGTTCGATCTCTCGAATACCCGAACCAAACATTACAAAATAAACATTAACATTACATTTCGACTACGACTATTATAATGATCCGAAAGCTACAGACACATATATAAAATATGCATCTACATGTGTGGTATACGCAAATACACAACAAACACTATCGATAGAGAGTGGGTCTTGTCAGACACCAATAATACTAGCAGGTAACCCGCGCGTTGCGGCGGGATCGTGAATTTTTTTAGAGGCATGTGCCTTTGGTAACAATTAAGTCTAAGATTCAAAAAGAATGGGTAACTTAACCCGTTCAATAAAAATTACTCATCTGAGCCGCTATCTTAATCAATTGGTTATAAATATTTATCAATCTAAATCAAAATATTCTAGTACCTGAACATAATTAGTTTAACATCCCTAATCTAAAAAAAATAAAGATTACACAAAGATAGAACTTCTCATGAAATAGATCTTTGAAAGTGTATTTTGAAGGTGTACAACCTTCTAAAGCACACGCTATTCATGTATGTATAGAATAATGTCATAATATTTATTCATCATTTACGTAATCAAATTCAATATACTTTCAATTTATTTGCATACTTATGTATGTTGGACACTTAGTGATGTGCCAATGGCCAAAAAATTCATCATATTTGGTACTTTGAACATTTTTGTGAAGGCGTAGTCTTATTTGAATTAATAGAAAAACCAACGGACTATTTACTAAACTCTTCAAAATACACCAAGGGTTACATATACTAAACAACCTTATTCAGGTACTATCATGCACAAATATTAACAGTAAACACATACTATTCCGTCTACTAAAATAGAGAATAAAAAAAGTACTATAACATTAGAGTTAACTGAGTTGTGCACATACGAACCATTACCCAATAGGCACCACCAATCCCTGAACTTAATTTACTTATACTTTGTCAACATTCAAAAGTATATATTGGTAACTTTCGTGGACTGATTGCATAAGCTAATATACTGACAAAAACTTGATTGTATACCTATTGTGCATCTTTAAGTTTCTTTGGCGTTCGTTCCTCTTCTGCCGTTTAAAAATGAAGAAGCTTCTGTTAGCGTGCTTTCATATCGGAGTTACCAAATTTTGAACAAACATGTTTATGTAGGATTTTAATCTACAGTTTTGTTGTTGGTATGGAGGTATTGACAGAGGTGGTATGAGGCGTGAAAACTGTTAGAGGCCAAACTGTAAATAGTCAAACTGTAAATGATAAAACGTTCCTGGAAACATCAACATATTTCATATTCTACTGCATATACATTAGAGGTCATTAGTCTCAAATCCCAAAAAGAACATACCATATAACATCAATTGGAATCACCAGACTATGCAGATGTATTTGCATTTTTCATTTATAACTCTAGAGATTTAAAAATTTTCTTTTATTTAGATGTTGTCGTGTGCCCGGGGAATTATGGTTCAAGCCCTAAGCACAAATTACATACTATTAGAGGCCAAAAATCATGTTTTACTTGCATGCCTAAACCAGTGTTAATCGTAAGTTCTTCCTTGTTAAATCTGAGTATATAAATAAAATACATGCATTAAAGCAATACAGGTGTTGGGCAAATAATCTAACAAATAGGAATTGAAGTTATATATATATATATATATATATATATATATATATATATATATTACTTCAAAGAATGTGTGTTAACTTATGGAGGATTAAAGAGTTCATTTTTTAGACTAACATTATATCTACGTTATATGCTATAAGATCAATAGAATGTATGGTTGGAAAAATAAGGGAAAAGACAATTAACCTTTGCTAACATTTTTAAATCTATGAAATGAAATTTAATTTCTCTACAAAAGTAGACCACTAAAAATGTAGAGGAAAAAATTACATGCTCTGTCTTTCAGTCTGCAACTTACATTGTCTCGCAATCAAATAGAAACGTTGAAACATGGTAGAAGGAGCTTGGGCAATTATATGAAGTAGACCTTGATTATATTCTAACTAATTGTAACCTTGGGTTTTAATGGGGTTTCAATTAGTATGATAGCAATAAAGGAGTCGGGGGTTACATTAGGGAGAAGATATTAACCATGCATTAGACACATATACCATGGGCATCATATGTTGTATAAATTGGCATAATGGGAAGAATGGGGGTAAAATATAGAGATGTATGCTTATGTCTCTTCATATGCCATCTTAAAAAAGAGAGCAAATTACCTTGTTGCCCATCTAGAATGTATTATATAGTAGTATAGACTACTCAAATATTCCTTCGGCTACACACAACCACGTATTGTTTCCAGTGAATGGCGGCACCCACATTGGTCTCCCTCATTCTGTATTAATTCTCCCATGGTAAGGATTATATGATTCTCCTATGATAATTTCCAACACTTAGGAAAGTGTTATATATATAGGGAAAGGTTATTTTGAGAACATATATATTTCGTGGGAACCGCAAGAACGCTGTCTAAAATCATTCAAATTCAAAATTTCTATTTACACTTGTCTTTATTATTTAAATACAATATCAAAAACACAATTTACGCATAAAAATTTAAACGTATACGAAGATAAATTGTTTTTACACATGTGTAAATTTACTTTTTATACATTTGTAAACCGTTTCATTTACACATGTGTGAAACGTTAATTTTAGAGTGTTTTTGTAAGAAAAGATAAATTATTTGGAAAGAAAAATCATTTTTAATGTTATATTTTAACTATAGTTTGGTTTGTATTGAAAATAATGGATTTTGATTGGTTTTCTCATTTGTTCTCACGGTTCTCGTGATATTTAGCGTTTTCAAAATAACCCTCCCATATATACATATATATATATATATATATATATATATATATATATATATATATATATATATATATATGTATATCATCCACAATTATTCTTATGCATATTTTGTCCACAAAATATACACTTCACATTCTCATACTTTGAATAATTATTCATAATCAAAGCAATGACATATATACATATCTTGTAGGAAATTATACGATATATACTTATTCGTCCGATTTATATTTTAGTTTGATAACTCATCGTTATATATACGTCCATGTCCCGATTAGTTAACTTATATATTTTCTGCATCACATATAATATAAGTTGAGTACATATGCATACATACATACATACATACATACACACACACACACACACACATATATATATATATATATATATTGTAGGAATAATTACTTCTTAGGTGTAATATTGTTCTTCCGATTTTCCAAAATATATATGTTGTTATTTTTTCCAAATTTTCAATAATATGTTTTCCATTAAATTAGTCACTCTCAATTTCTACATATTTTCCTTTGGAAATTTGTAAAATAACTTTTGTATTTTCAAGACCTTAAAATACCATGACTTGTTTATTTTTTCAACATAAAAAATGCTTCAACTTTTTTATATTCTCATAGATATAAAAATGTCAATTTTCATACAAAATTTAACAAAGCCTTTAAATTACCAGTTTTGTAATAAAAATCTTAGTTTTTGTATTTCTCTAACATTTCATGGTAGTTTATATTTTTATAAAATCTCATTTTATAAATATAATACTTCTTGTATAAAAATACAATTTTGTAAGTCTTGAATGTATTTTCAACTACAACCCTTGAAAAATATATTTTTCCATTTAACTTGGTAAAGGATTCACTTTATACTTAAGTTTCCTCAAATTATACTTTACATCCCCTTAACTTTTAAAGTTGTCAAATAACACCCATAACTTTCAAAAGTTATCTTTTTATCCTTATTCTTTCAAAAGTAACAATCTTTACTAAAATTAGTAAACTTTATCTTGTCATATTTTTCATTATAGGTTATTATAGTGTTCCAACACTTTTAATAGTCCATAATGATAATATTAAGGATACTAGTATGTGTATTTTGTGTTGCTAGTCCATAATGTCCATTTATTGTATTTTAAAGTTAGTAACTTTAAATATGTAACTTTTATATCTTTTACATTCCAACATTCAAGTTCAACATAATATTATGTTTTAGATGGTTATTATGTGAAGATCTAAACCATGTTTAAGTGTATTCAAGTTATCTTTCAACAAATCACCTAAAATATCTTCTAAAACATGTGTATGTAAACTTTTTAAACCCACATAAACAATAACAACAACAATCCACCACCCACGGCCATATCAAGGTTTTTAAAGATTCAGATACGTAAAAGATAATTAGTCTGGATCAGAATCCTTTTAATTTTTTAAAAAGTTTTTAATATATTTATGAAAAAACTCATTTTGATGTGAATCAAAATGAGATGTCAAGTGCTAAAAGACCAATACACTATCAGGTTGACCATAGAATCTCGAACATCTAAATTATAAACGCATTAAAATAATTCGATTTAGATAGTTAGTTGTTTTACAATCCCTTGTGATTTAGAGCCTTTTTATTGATTACCAAATAGAATAACAAAAAGTGTGATTTACTATCTATCAAAAGTAAACCCTAAATAGTTTCCAAATTTGTTTATTTGAACCTTGTGACACCCCACAATTTCATGTTAACTTTTCTTACAAACAATTCTACTTACCTTAGTCAACATTAACACGTTAAACTTAATTTGGTTGATTAAGTGCTTCAAACATACACAAACTATCACGTAACTATAATTTGATTAATTATTAGATTACACACACGAGTCTTGTACCTCGAACGTTGGTGAAATTATAAAACAATTAATTGTAGCTTAATTGGTGTGAAATTATTTATAATTACGTGCTTATGTGAAACTATGTGGAATTATATTTTGTTGCGTGATTATATGTCATCAGGTCCGTTACCGACATTAGACGGACTAGGATGTTTAACTTAGTTGTGGATTACTGTGTGTAAAAAATTGTAGAATATTATAATCTTCCCAACCTAATAACAAAACAAAAAATAAATATATAGAATTGGACCTGGACCAGACCAGACCAGGCCCGGGTCACAAAAGAAACGCGGCGTATAGCGTGGCTGGGTGGGCCGCGGTACGCGAGCAGTATCAAGGTCAGCCCAGTCGTTTCCTAAGCCCAAATCATGATGGTTAGTGATAAAACGAGTTTTTGACTTTTTTTACTCACAATTACAAACATAATTCGTCTAACCAGCCCCCATTACGAAAATACAATCCTCCAACCTCTATGATAATCAAGAACCATCATCCTATAAGCTTAAGAAGGTCTAGGATTTTGTTGAAACTTTGTATACCTAGATCTCAGAATTTTGATGTTAGAAACTGCATGATATGGTTAGATTATGAGATTATGATTTTTTAGGTTAGATAACATGCATTGGTTATTGTTTTGAATTAATTCTAGGCGTTGTTCATAACCTGCCTCAAAAGGGAACTTTATTGATTTTGGATTTTGAAATTGGGATCTGGGCGTGATATGGGATATGTAATGTAAGAACTCGCTTAAGGATGATTGTTTAAGCATTTTAGAACATTCGTTTCGTTGAAAACAAAGCTAAGATCACAGCTTACTAAATAAGGAAACTTTATGCATGCAGTGTGTTCAAACTTAATTTGTTTTCTCATGTTTAACGTGGTACGTATTATTTTACAAGCATGTAGAGATTGGCCCGGGATAGATCTTCAGTTCATAAGCAATCCAATGTCTTTTAAATCAACAACATGTTTTGGGCTTAGTTAGTTGTGGAGCACATGTAAACTCCAGAGTTACGCGTGCTCAGGTGGGAGTAGTACTAGGATAGGCAACATCCTGGGAAGTCTCCACCAGGACAACAAAAACAAATCCGTTAGCTCCTTGATCGGCAACCCATCGGGGGCAAAGCAAATAATATTATTGGTGAGAGGGGTCGGATGTTACATTCTCAATAGTCGTGGTTTTGTTAGTGAGTTCAGGAAGGACATCCTCTCTTAATGCATAATCCAAATCAAGTAAGGAAAGAGTCAACATTTAGGAATCTTTCCAGGCAACCAAGTGGTCAAAATTCACAGATGTGATCCCACAATTGGGAGCTACAATAGATTTAGATGAGATGAATAAGATACTAAGCTAAGAGAAGAACCTAGAGTGATCTATGGTTAACTAACAAATAGTTCACCATAAACCTTAAAATTCAGAGAACTAGTAATCCGTAAACCTAAGCCAATGAACCATATAAGCCGTGAACTCCCAAACCATGAACCTCATACCTGCTAAGGCTGAGTTCTTGGTTTGAAGGTTTCTGAATAAATAAGTTTTCAAAAAACATAAGTTATGGAAGAATTATAAACTTTATAAACTCTTTTAAGTTGATAAGATTTAATTTCAAATCCTTACGGATTTAGTCAAATATGATTTGTTTTGAAATTTTTTAAGTGTATCCAAGATCTTATTTATATCAAAAATATGTTCAGGTGTTTAAGTTTGTATTTTGGAATTTCTTGGAGTTTAACAGATTTTCATTTAGATTCTCACCAAGATAAGAGATTAGTTTCAAAAATTATGATGAACTCTAAGAACATCTTCAAAAAAAATTAACTAATCTTCTGGAATCGAAATCTTTATAACGAGTTATTCACAGATTTTGAAAAAGGTTGAGATCTCATCATTTAGGAGATCATCACAGTTTATCAAAAACGCCATACACCCTTTAAATACTGAAAAACTGTGAACATCAATAAAGCGATTTTTCATCAGGTTTTTGACAAAAGTCTGTTTTCCGATTTTAATTCCAGATTTAAGGGAAATAAACAAAACTGATTTGAGCAACATAAACTAATACCACATGTTGATCAGTTCTGAATGTATATAATGGAAAACATGATAATAAATAAGACCGAACAAGTTAATGAGTCCAGAAACAAATGCTAACATAGTGTTGGAGGCCAACATCTTCTTAGTTTGATCGAGTTCCCGATTATGGTGTTATTAGGTAATCTTGAGAGATCACAGTTTTAAGGGAGATGGAGGATAACGACTATGGTTATGGTGTTATCGTTGCATTAGTCATTAACCTCTTTAGTAATCTCCTATTTGTACACCTAAGGGGAAACACAATGTTTATTTAATAAGGGTAATTAAGTCCATCGAATAATTACTTATTGGTGATATAGTGGTCATAAAATCAATGATCACTTATTAGATAAATAATTAGAATGACCATATTATAGAATATCTAAAATATCTTTTTACATTTTTGCCTTAGATTCATTCACAACATTCCTAGATGTTTTTCTTTTCATTTATATTCTAACCCTTCCATATATATTTAATAGTATGTAATTATATAAATAAATTATTTATATGATATAATATGATACAACACGATATGTGATATACCACATATGAATTTTATAAAAAGATATAAAAAAGTTGATAGATATATGTGTTACATAAATACGATACACTATATTACATAATACGATACAATATGATACAATATGACACAATATGATATAATACGACACAATATGATATAATACGATATCGAATTATAAAAAAGTGAAAAGCGTTGGGATGAAAATGAAATAAGGTAGGGCCATAGGTGTGGTGGGGAAGACATGTTGTTATCTATATCTATACTACATTATAAAGGAGGAAAGATGTCTACAAATGTCATTTTACATGAATTTGAATTTTAAGATGGCATAGGAAAAGTCTTATGCTTAAAACCCAAATATCATGTAATTTTTCCCTTTCTACCACTCACGCAAAACCTACTTTTACAAATTCTTTTAACATAACCTCCGGTTACCATTAATCTATATCTATAATCTATATTATATTATAAAGCATTTGAGAAGGGTATCATACAAAATTAAGTAATTACTACATTTTATTAAAAATTTGCAATTTTATATAAAAAAATTATATATAACAAAATTATACAAAAAAGCTTCTACAAATATAATTATATACCTATACACCTTAAAAAGATTGTAAAAATCAATAAAAGTCGAACTTTCTGTAAAAATAATAATTTTGTGATGCCTTTTCTTAAAAAAAGTGTACGCATGAATTGGTTCACGAACCTAAATAGGTCTTTCAAACCGGTGAAACCGGGACCGAACTGAACCAAAACCGGTTTGAAACCGGTTCGGTTCCTAGAAAAAAAACCCGATCTATGCACATCTATAAATTCTCAGGTTGGGATGTCTTATGTGGAATATTTTCAACTAACCTAACTTCCAATTTCACTTTCCGATGCCACTGATAGAACTTTATAGTGCACTTGATTAGCAGTTGTATTGCATTGCTTTTATCATGTGGAAAAAGTTACGGGTATGCTTTTTTGCAGGTTGATTACATATATTTAGGAGATCATCACAGTTTATCAAAAACGTTATACACCCTTTAAATACTGAAAAACTGTGAACATCAATAAAGCGGTTTTTCATCAGTTTTTTGACAAAAGTTTGTTTTCCGATTTTAATTCCAGGTTTAAGGGAAATAAACAAAACTGGTTTGAGCAACATAAACTCTGATTCCACATGTTAATCGGTTCTGAATGTATATAATGGAAAACATGATAAAAAATAATACCGGACAAGTTAGTGAGTTTAGAAACAAATGCTGACATATTATTGTAGGCCAACATCTTCTTAGTCTGATCGAGTTCCCGATTAGGGTGTTATTAGGTGATCTTGAGAGATCACAGTTTTAGGGGAGATGGAGGATAACGGTTATGGTTAGGGTTGTTCATGAGCCGAGCCGAACCGAGCCGAGCTAGGTCAAGCTCGTGCTCGGCTTGGTTTTAAATCGAGCCGGCTCGGCTTGGCTCGGATTTAAAACCGAGCTGAAAATCAAAGCTCAAGCTCGGCTTGGTTTTAAACCGAGCTGGCTCGGCTTTGTTTGGCTCGAATTTAAAAAGAAAAAAGAAAAATTGGCTTTCAAAATTCAATAATCTAAAATATTATTCAATAGTCAACAATAACACATTGAAATAAGGTCAACCTAATACATTACAAGCTATAATAAAGTTCAAAAAATATAAAATAAGACTTAAATTTTAACGAAATATAGTATAAGTTCATCAGCTAGGGGTGCAAACGAGCCGAGCGGCTCGCGAGCTACTCGAGATCGGCTCGGTAAAAAGCTCGAACGAGCCGAGTCTTATCGAGCTCGAGCCCGAGCTTGAGCCTGAAATAAAGCTCATTAGGTTATCGAGCTCGAGCTCAAGCCTCGAATGTAAAACTCGATTGGGCTCGTCGAGCCTTATCGAGCTTTGCTTATTTATGTCAATTAATACTATATAGTCCAATTGTATTGCAACCGGGCATTAACTAAATTACTTTAGGACTTGGGCTTTTTAATTGTCCAAAACGAGCTCATTAATGGTCCAAAACGACTCCTTAATAGTCAAAACGAGCTCCTTAATGTTCCAAAACGAGCTCAAGTAGAGCTTGGGCTCGTTTAAACGCTTGCCACATACATTTTGATCGAGCTTTCGAGCCGAGCTCGAGTTCTTAACAATATTATCGAGCCGAGCTCGAGCCCAAAATACAAGGCTCAAATCGAGCTCGAGCTCGAGCTTCTGAAAATTATAACGAGCCTAGCTCGATAATGCAAGGCTCGAGCTCGGCTCGGCTCGGCTCGTTTGCACCCCTACATCAGCATACGAACTAGGCCCCTAAATATGCAATATATGTCTGATTGAACTCCTAAGTACTGACCTATTTGAAATCAAATGCAGTATTGAGTTTGATAACTTTGACAATTATCATTATACTATGGTTTATTTAAATAAGGGGAATTGGATTCTAATAACCTAAACTATTTGAAATTGGCCATTGGCACCCCGAACTAAAAAAATGGCCATATATAACCTGAACTATTAACTTATTGGAATCTAACACCCAATTGACTGACGTCGTTAGTGAGTTGCTGATGTGGCACCAGTTGCTGACGTGGCATGCTGATGTGTTAATCCACGTCAGCATGCCACGTCAGCAACTGGTGCCACGTCAGCAATCGGTTCCACGTCAGCAACCCACTAACAGCGTTAGTTAACTGGGTGTTAGATTCTAATAAGTTAATAGTTCAGGTTATATGTGGCCAACTTTTTAGTTGAGGGTGCCAATGGCCAATTTCAAATAGTTTAGGTTATTAAAATCCAATTCCCCTTTAAATAACTTGATTAGTTGTAACTTCAATCCCAAGCACACAATCTCAATGCTGCTATTACCAAATATTAAACATGTAACATATTCCCCAACTTTTTTAACATTTTTATAGTAGATTATATGTATATAAAAAATATATTCAAAATTAGAACTACCCGAGCCAAACCGAGCCAGCTCGGCTCGTTACGAACCGAGCCGAGCTGGTATCACTTTCCAACCGATCCGAGCCGGCTCGGATCATTTTTAAACCGAGCCATATCGAGCGAGCTTTTTACGAGCTAAATCCGAGCGAGCTCCGAGCCACGAGCTTTTTGGACAGCCCTAAATTTATGGTTATGGTGTTAGCGTTGCATTAGTCATTAACCTCTTTAGTAATCTCCTATTTTGTATACCCAAGGGGAAACTCATTATTTATTTAATAAGGGTAATTAAGTCCATCAAATAATTACTTATTGATGATATAGTGGTCATAAGATCAATGATCATTTATTAGATAAATAATTAGAATGAGCATATTATAGAAATATTTAAAATATCTTCTTACATTTTTGCCTTAGATTCATTCACAACATTCCTAGGTGTTTTTTCTTTTCATTTATATTTTAACCCTCCCATATATATTTAATAGTATGTAATTGTATAAATAAATCTATAATCTATAAATATATATATATATATATATATATATAAAATTGATGTTTGCTGATGTGAGATTTAATGGTGGCCTCAACCCTATTCCTATCTTCTCTATTCTTCTTCTTTATTGTTACCTCTTCCATTTTTTAATAAATTAAATATTTTTTTTAGATTATATATAATATTTTCTCCTCCCGAAAACCCTAAAACCCTCTCTTCCCTCTCATCACTCCTATTATCTGGTGCTTTCTTTTTATTTTTTTTAATTTTTAAGTAGATATTAATATTGAAATCAAATCTAATTATATTTTAAATATTATTATAAATTCAAATATTATATTTATAAATAGACTTGAAATATTTAACTAAAAACAGGATTATATTGCTATTATTAATCACTAGATTATACTCCGGGAACGTCCCGGGGTTGAGAAAACTAATATGACATATTAATTTTATATACAGTGATTCGCTTTACAGTTACATGCAAAAAAGCTTCGGGAATGCTAATGCATGTTGAAAATAGAATTCATATGCCTATACATGATTAATGATTTACCTGAACACTTTGTGTTACCTCACAAAAATAGTTGTTTTTTTTCTCCGTTTTTATATAGCACTATGATACTCGTTGGAAAGATAATAAAACACTCGTTAATTTGGTGTAATTTTTTTCTTTAAAAAATCTCGTATGTAAAAAATATTAACGTTTAAAAATTATGGGAGGAAACATAAGATAGGAAAATCCAATTTTATTTTTAAATTTTTTTTCTAAAATATCTCAATGCCACATGGGACGACACATGACACACTCAAGGAGGAGAATGCCTCTTTGAGTGCCATGTCATTAAAATGGTTTTGGTTTATTATATGTATAGATATTTTTTCCAAACATGTCATGTCACAAAGAGACGACGATAGACAAAATTCCTAAATTTTGGGCCATATACAGAAACCTACTATCATTTATTTAAATTAGCGATCTTTTTATACAAATATGTATCATCAACTTTATTGATATTATAAGGAAATTAACAAATTAGGTATGTAATTTTACACTTTTAAATAATAATTTAGCATCTATATCTAGGGTTTCTCTATTATCTGTCCCCACGTCTTCAAAACACAACATAACAATATGAACTCCAAAAATCCCTACACCTATTAGAATTTCTTCAAGCTTAAGGTATTCCATCGTTTTGTTCTTTTTTTTTATTATTATTGTGGAGGATCCAAATCTGGAACTTGCGTCTAATTTGAAAAATGTTTCTGCATTGAATTCGTATGGAGCCCAGGAGCTGTTGTTCTTGGTGGCACTTTTGATCGGTTACATGATGGTCATCGGCTTTTCCTACGGGTGTAAATGACACGTAGCGGCTCGAGAGCTACCCGGGATCGGTTCGGTAAAAAGCTCGAACGAGCCGAGCCTTAACAAGCCCGAACTCGAGCCTGAAATATGACTTTTAGTTATCGAGCCCGAGCTCGAGCCCTATATACAAAGCTTGATTGGGCTCGCAAGCCTTAACGAGCCCAAACATAATTATAAGTTATTTATTTATCTCTTATAATTTATAGCCCACATCTCCAAAGCCCAAGTCCTTATTTCATAGGCCCATTTAATAACACTTGCGAGCCGAGCTTTTGCGATCTCGAGCCGAGCTTTGAGCTCGTTTGAGATTATTCTCAAATCACCTTGAGCCGAGCCGAGCCAAACCCGAGCTTTTGATTTTGCTAGCGAGCCAAGCTCGAGCTCAAGATTGTAGGCTCGAACCGAGCCGAGCTCGAACTTCATAAAACCATGACGAGCCGAGCTCGAGTCCAATCAGGCTCGGGCTCGGCTCGTTTACACCCCTAGCTTTTCCTCAAGGTTTTTGGCATTAATAATAATATGTATTTGTCTATTTCATGTGAATCATGTCACACACTTATTTTTTGAGTTGTGGCTGGTTATTGATATTTTTTTTGTTTGAATTTATTTAGTTACTAATTTGTCTGACATTTGGTTGACTTTTAAGTTCAGAGAGTGTGTTGAGGTTGAATTAATTGAATGAAGTGTGTATGTTTTAGGATTGATCTTTTTTTTATTTGGGTTTGAATGGATTTTGATTGCTTAAAGGTTAAATCGAAGGCGCCAGCTGCTGGTGGATCGGTTTTAATCAAATTCCTGGCATCAAAGGGGCTAAGCAAGAAAGTGTTAAGTTTTTTTTTATTTTCATATATTTGATGATTAATTTATTATGAGTTTGAATAAGTTAGCTTTAGTTATGATCTATAGTTGTTGAGTTAAAGAGATCAATCAAGCAGGCCCTGAGTTCTAGGCGATTTGGAATAACCGATGTCTCATGCCAGTTAATATTGTTAGCGGTGAAGAGGAAGAGAGTGGCGAAGCTCTGTTGTTTTGATACTTGATCCATTGTAATGGCTCATTGGCTTAAAGCGGCTGAAGGTATACATCATTCACTCTATCTTTGTTCTACTTCTATTTATCAACCCGGGACGCTCCCGGGGTATAATATAATTGTATTGTATTGGAGCTTTTGCAAAACATAATGAATTATTCATTTTTTCAATACGTTTGGTATGTTTTCTTCTTTTATCATTTTTTATTAAGTCATATTAGATTTTTCAACCCCGGGACTTTCCCGAGGTAATCAGCTAGTTATTAATATGATATAATATGATACAACATATCAGTGATATACCCAATACGAATTTTATAAAAAAAATATAAAAAGAGTTATTACATAAATACACTATATTACATAATACGATACAATATGATATAATATGACACAATATGATATAATACGATATCGATAATAATAAAAAAAAAATGAAAAGGGTTGGGATGAAAATGAAATATGAGGTAGGGCCATAGGGGTGGTGGGGGAAGGCATGTTATATAGAGAGAGAGGCAATGCAAAGTCCCGGTAAAGACGTAGGAAAGGAAAAAATAGGGGTTTTAGCAGAAAACTTTGGTACCCTTTCCCTATATAGCCGCCACACCTCCTTATTCATTCCTTCATTCATTCATACTCTCCTCTCCTCTATAACTCATTCTTTTCACTCACATTCTTCCTTTTTCTCATTCATATCCAAAAGGGTATCCTTCTAATCCTTCAAACTTTCTTTCTTTGTTCTTTTTTCATGTGGGTTTTTTATGTTTGTTGTGGATATTGGAATGGTGTAATGGGCATCTCTAAAACAGGGGTTTTGTTGTGTCTATATGAATCTTGTTGTGTTTTATAAGGTTTTTGTCAAGTTTTGGTTTGTTTAATGTAGAATATTGTTGGGTTTGTGTTTTCTTTCTTTATTTTTAGTGTTTTCTTTATTGTTAGTGTTTAATGTAATGGGCATGTGTAAAACAGGGGATTTGTTGTAGATATTTGAATCTTGTTGAGTTTTATATAGTTTTATAGATTTCTTTATTGTTAGCTTATGTTATGTTTGATAATTACATGGGCCTTTGTTCATTGGTCTGAAAGTTTGATTTTTTTTAATATTATTATTATTATTGTTTTGATGAAATAATGGTGTAATTAGCAGGGGGTGTGGTTTGTTTAAAGAAGAGATGAAGTATGTTCTTGTGACTGGAGGTGTTGTTAGTGGGCTTGGGAAAGGAGTGACTGCTAGCAGTATTGGTGTTCTTCTACAGGCCTGCGGTCTTCGTGTCACTTCGATCAAAATCGGTTTGTGTTTAACTGTTTATATAAATTGTATCCTGCAAGCTTTGACATTTTGTTAGTTTTATGTAAGTTGGAAGTAAAAATGATTAGCCTTTAGTAAAATACATTGCGGAAGAAGCGGATAATGGATAATAGATATGTAATTATGTATGGATTAAAGATTGTTGAAGAAGATTGTAAATTTTGCAACAGTTGCAAAGTTCGGTGGGACGGACCGAATAAAAAGCCATCATTGTTTTTTCCCCTATGGATAAATGGATAATTTAGATTAATGTGAGGGTTTTGTTTTTGTGTCTAGTCATCATTATATTCTTATTTGTTTAGTAGTTAATTTTTATGAGAAAGAAATGGTCATTGTGGGCAGGTGTTGTTGTCTCTAGTCTTGTATATATGTGCTCCTATTTCTTTCTATATGTATATTTTTATGGGCTTTTTATTTTAGTCAAAAAGGGCTTTTTTTTTAAAAAAAATGAATCAAGATTGACCGGATTAGTCTTTGTAGTTTTGATTGGTAATTTCAGGTGTTTTTAGTTCTTGTTCTTTTATAGATGTTGGATGTCAAACTAAATTAATAACAAAAATACTGTTATAAAGAGCATTCATAATTCATCTTCAAGTTATGAGTCTGCGTTTGCCGTATAATTTATTTTTATTATCGTTTTTTTCAGTTTGTAGCTCAAAGTTGTGATTTTTTGATATGTTCGTTGTGCAGATCCGTATTTAAATAAAGATGCAGGAACAATGTCTCCTTTTGAGCATGGAGAAGTTTTTGTATTGGATGATGGAGGAGAAGTAAGTAGCATCTTAATTATTCGATAACTAATTTTTATTCATAGTGTTAATTATATAAGTAATGGGGTGATGAATGGATTTATGTTATGTTTGAAGGTGGATTTGGACCTTGGAAACTATGAGCGGTTTCTGGATGTCAAGTTGACGCGTGATAATAATATCACAACTGGAAAAATTTACCAGGTAGCGCATTTGAACGGTTGAAACTTATTTATCATGGATATTGAATTATTAATTAATAATAGTAAGAAGACAGTTATACTTTATTTGTCGGTTGATTGGTTCTAATTATTGGATGTAGTCGGTCATTGACAAGGAGAGGAAGGGGGATTATCTTGGAAAAACGGTTCAGGTAAATCAAGACTTATACTAGAGGTCTTAGTAGGGGTGAGCATGGTTGGTTTGGTTTTGACCCATTTTTCTATAAATGGGTTGATTTGGGTTATGTTTGATTAGATTCAAGTGGGTCACATTGATTGAAACAAGATAAGAATGTTTTCTTCAGGACACTAATTATCGTATTATATCCATGGTTCAGGTTGTACCCCACATTACGGATGCCATTCAAGATTGGATTGAACGAGTGGCTGCTATACCAGTAGATGGAAAGGAAGGTCCACCTGATGTGTGTGTTATTGAATTGGGCGGTACTATAGGTAATTATTCATTTATTGGCTATTGTATATACACGTGTATATGTATATGTCTATTTTGAGTTTTTGGTCTGATAAATCACCTATTCATGTAGGGGATATTGAATCAATGCCATTTATTGAGGCTCTTGGCCAATTCTCATACCGTGTTGGTAAGCATATTGCTTAGTGTCGGGATTTTTCTCAACAATTCTCAAGTGTACATGTCGTTAAATCTGTGCCATTCATTTAGGTGCTGGAAACTTTTGCTTAATACATGTCAGCCTTGTGCCTGTTCTACACGTTGTTGGTGAACAAGTGAGTTTACTAAAAAAAATCTCTGCAGTTTTATAAAGATCTGATAACGTTCTTTGTGTAAATATATTTTCTCTTTTTTTTTTTCAGAAAACAAAACCAACCCAACACAGTGTTCGGGGATTAAGAAGCTTGGGATTGACTCCTAATATATTAGCTTGTCGCAGCACAACGGTCTCAAACTCAAACAATTCTTTGCTTTTCTGATAGGCAGCACAAGTCTTTCTATTGCTTACGTTTTAGCACTATATATGCAGGAATTGGATACAAACGTGAAGGAGAAACTCTCAAGATTTTGCCATGTTCCGGAGGAGAACATAGTCACTCTATATGATGTTTCCAACATATGGCATATACCTCTACTTTTACGCGTATGTAAAACCAGTGCACCGTTGAACTTTAGTCATGTTATATAAAGCATGCAATTTAGTGTTACTTTTGTTTGCTATTCAGGACCAAAAAGCTCATGAGGCAATATTGAAGGTGCTGGAACTTCCTTGGTGCGTCCTCTAACCTGTCTTTTTCATAGTTATTATATGATTTTAATTATCCAATATTATTTAATGAGTTTCAAAACATTGTTCTATTGTACAGCATCTCATCTAAACCCGTGTTGGGAGAATGGACGGCACGGGCACAAGTTTGTGACAAGCTGAATGAGCCGGTAATTTCAAGCCTAGACATCTGGTTTCATCGTAAAATGCTTTTTTGCTAATGTTTCTTGTTTTTTTATTTATCATTTATACAGATTAGAATTGCCATGGTCGGGAAGTACACCGGTCTTTCCGATTCGTACCTTTCTGTACTAAAGGTGTTACTTCATTCAACACACATTTTGTTTTAGTTAAAATCCCTTTTTTTTCTGAAAACGGTAGTATACTCTTTTCAGGCATTGTTGCATGCATCTGTCGCTTGCCGAAGGAAATTAGTCATAGTTTGGGTGTCCGCCAGTGATCTTGAAGATGCAACGGCCACTGAAGTAACTATCCGCTCCATCTCTCTCTGTTATCAACCATGTTATCTACTTTCTTTTATTGATTGATCATGATGGATGTTTTCTTTTTACAGAATCCTGATGTGCACAAAGCCGCTTGGGTTTCTTTGAAGGTTAGTTAAAGTTAGATGAGACAAATGGGGCGGTGAGATGGGCTGGGTAATTGGTTCATAGAAATTTGGATTCGGTTGAGCTTGAATTCGTTTTTTATTAGAATTTTTGTTTTTTTTTTTAAAATAATTTAGGAGTGTCAAATATGCATTAAAACATACTTCATTGACTTTCAATCGGGTTCCTTTTCATTAAGTGTTTTTGTTTTACCTATTTGACCCATTGGAGATAAAACGTAACACGAAGTACATGGGTTGAAATTAATAAACATATCTCGACTGACTATGTTGTACAGTCTGCGGATGGTGTTCTCGTTCCGGGCGGTTTTGGTGACAGGGGTGTGGAAGGGAAAATCATTGCAGCGAAATATGCGCGTGAAAACAATATCCCGTATCTTGGTATTTGTTTAGGAATGCAAACTGCTGTGATCGAGTATGCAAGATCTGTTCTTGGCCTTAATGATGCAAACAGCACCGAGTTTGATCAAGACACTAAAAACCCATGTGTTATATTTATGCCCGAGGTTTGTGTTGTATGACTTTCTTCAATATTTAGTACCTGTTTTCAGATAGTCCACTGGTACGGTTTTGACTCACACATTGGTGTAACAGGGTTCAAAAACTCATATGGGTGGTACTATGCGTCTTGGATCCCGGAGGACTTATTTCCAAGTCTCGAACTCTAAAGCTTCACAGCTGTAAGAATGCAAATTCACATCATTTTTTGAGTATTTTATTAAAAAAAAAAAAAGAAGTTTTACAGGGAGTTTGGTTCTTGTCGTAATGGATGTTTGTTTTGTAGGTATGGAAATCAGAGGTTCATAGATGAGAGACATCGCCATCGATATGAGGTACGGCTTCTTCCAAGCTAGTACTATTTATACAGTCTGGCAGATTTTTTTAATTAACTTAACAGTTTCGCACAACTTCAAATTTAAATAGGTGAATCCTGAGATGGTGCCACAGTTGGAAAAAGCTGGTCTGAGTTTTGTAGGCAAAGATGAAAGCGCCCAACGTATGCAGGTTGGTATATGGTTTTCGAACGGTTTTCTTATTTGGTGGGCGTTCTATTTGATTTCTATTCGGTATTTGGTTTCAACTTTTTTTGGTATCTAACTTGCAGATTATTGAATTGGATAGTCACCCATATTTCATTGGCGTTCAGTTTCATCCCGAGTTTAAGTCCAGGCCCGGAAAACCTTCCGCGCTTTTCTTAGGTACTAATATTGTAGCTAAGCCACATTAAAATTTAAAAGTTTATCAGATCTTCAACACATTTGACCCGTTTTCTCCGAAGTTAAATTCTTTTTAACAAATTTTTACCGTTGCACCGATTAACGATAAAAGCATAGCCCGAGTTGGTCTGTTCATAAATAAATGTATTAAAATAGTCATCTCTAAGTTGCTGAATAATAGTTGGAAAATTTTGATATGTTACGAAAACTATAATGGTTGCAGGGCTTATAGCAGCCGCTAGCGGGCAGTTAGATGTGCTACTAAAGAAAAGTGTTGGTACGAAGGCGAACGGATACACCAATGGTATGTCAGCAGGATCACCGCATAGGTATGGTAACGGGGTCAATGGCAATGGCATCCATAGCAACGGTTTGCATGTTTGAAACAAGAAGCTAATATCCGCGATGGGATTTTGTTTTGTTTTGTTTTGTTTTGCGTTTGTTTTTGGTTATGAGTTGGGGTTTTGTATAGCAATGTTGGGGTCTTTTGTTTTACCATAATGGAACAACAGCCTTTGGATTAGGAAAAAAAAGAATACTAGGAAGTTGAAATGTGTCTGGTCAAAGGTTGGTTTCATTACTTGGACAAGTTTTTAATGTTAACACCCAAGGACATGTTGGCCTGCCAGAAAAGAAAAGATGACATAATGATGGATATGAACCTTTCTGAGTTTTTTATAAGGCTTTTTTTTTTTCTTTTTTTTTTCATTAGTCAATGCCTGTTTTCTGAATGAACTTGTTGAAGTGTGCAATAAAGCTTATTACAGCCGTGGCTTCTCATTTGTATGTTCTTTTGTTTCGTCAAGCATTCCTTGATGGGTGATGTAGTTGCACCTGTTTAAACGCTTTTTAGCGATGACCGATCTCTCATTCTGTGGGTAGTGTTTAACTTTCCTATCTTCATTAAACACCATATGAACTCATAGGTCTCTTTGAAGGTTTTTTTTCTTGTCAGCACGAAATAATATAAACCGAAGATTGTTATACTCAACTACTGATGACGTACATATGGTTGTTTGCTTAAAATAAAAAAAAAAATATCGTGGTGTTGGGTATACAACTTTCTTTTATATGTATTCGTAAATGATAAATAAGTTGGTCTGTTTTTTTTATTTTTTTCATTTTAAAGAGTAGCATTATCTATGTTTGAATGAAAATTGTACAGAAAGAGATTTTTGTATGTTAGCCATATTGGTTACTTGGTTAATGTATGAGCTTAGTGAAATTGTATGTAAAAGATATAAGTTGAGTGTATGAACTGAAGATTGTTATCCACATGTTGGTCAGGAGTTTTACTAAGATATCTTTGGGAAACACTATGTGCAAGTGTTACATGCTCATCTTATAGTTGTAAGTTGAGTGCTCTAATTGTATATATGCGAGACAACTTAGATAAAAATATGTCTATGTTTTTGTAACATCTCACATCGTTTGTGAAGGGGAACGAAAGCTTCCTTATATGGGGCTAGTCCGGCTAGATACCTTCCCTATCGAACGCGTTTTAAACCGTGAGGGGCGGCCGTCTGAGAGCATGCTGACTGCCAAAGCGGACAATATTTGGTACCGTGCTTGGGTTGTTAAAGTTTTTTTCACTCTAACCCTATATTTTGCCTAGTGATTCTGTGGCTATATGGCCAACTTAGACGAAAACATGTCAAGAGTGTTTGCACACCTACCATATTGTTATAAGGCAAGTGGGTGTCTATATATGTTGCCATGTTGGTCAAATTAAAGCTTTATGCTTCTACACTAAGTTTTTGTTGGTCGTCCTATAAGGCTATAACAATGCCTTCTACGATGACATCACTGATTTCATACCGATCCAGACAAATTAAAGAGAAGATTGAAGGATAGAGTCTAGGTTATACAATATGTCATCTGCGAGTGTCCAGATTACCAGTCGAAGTGTGTTTGTAAAATATAACAAACTAGTTTTATACCCGCCGCGCGTTGCCGCGGCGGGGGCAAACGTAAGGCTCACGGAGATAAGCACCATTCATCATGACGTGTTGTCGCGCGTTGCGGCCACTCAATAGTAGCTTCTTTGAGTGCTTTCGTCCACGGAAACTGAGAACTATTGATGGAAGCAAATGGTCGACCAAAATAGTCTGCAAATCTCATGAGCCGTATTCGTTGCAATTTATACAATTCCTGCACCAAAATAAGTTAATAACTCATTACATCTATTATAAGTTCTACATATATAATAGACCAGAATTCAATTATAAGTCAACAATTATTGCATCACTACATGACATTATACAAATGTTCGCAATCAAAATATCTAAGAATATTAAACATGATTAAACAATTCATACCTGGGAGATTCATATCTTCATGGAGTGAAAAGTGGGGAATGAATCAGCTCTAAGCTAAGCATGTGGTAAGCCATTAAACAATAATTACCGCGCCACTGCCTCTGGCCACCGTCGAAGAATACGGCGAAACTCCAGATTTAAAACCATCCTTCCTTAAATGAATGTGCTGATCCTCTTTAAGGTAGCAAACTAACATAACCAGCTCAGCCTGAGGGTAGTCGTCTTGTTGTGCTGGTACAAGAATCCTTTATGCTAGCATCATAGCCAACCACTAATTCATAGGAAATAGAAGACCCGTAGTTCCTGAAGAGAAGAGGATATTCGAGAAAGCTTCAACCGATCGTTCGACTGCAACAAAGTCGACACTCCTGTTTGTTCCAAAAAAAATCAAGCCAAGAAATATCACCGTCAGGCAATTTTAGCTTGTAGTTACTTTCACTTAATTATAGATTATCATTGAGCTAATTGGTAAAGTTATATGATCAAACACACATAATCTAACCATCCGTTATATGATCACTTAATTAAAAGGTGTACGCAAACAAAAGCTAAAATTATATATATGGTTCTAACAGATGCGATAGTCAGTAGTAGAAAGGCGTACCTTGGTGAGAAGCTGACAACACCCTACGTATGCGGCATTCACACGGACTGCGTAACAGTAGGAAAATATTACTATGTATCATAAAGGAAATAACATGTAACTCCATATTTAAGACCAAAAAGAGGTCGAGGAGGAAAAAGAAAACACATAATATATCAGAGCAAATTGCATATCCCTGTATATATCAGAGCAAACTCAGCTCCCTCTCTCAAGTAAACATATCACTTTATCCATGTTGTTAAAGCATTGACTGCAACTGTATACACGTTAATTTAAAATAATCTATTGATGTGCTAATTAGGTAGCTATCTTTATTCACCACTTATTACAACACCTAAAGCACAAACTACCTCAGGCCAACATTTGAAGCATCCAAATCTTATTTTATACTTGACTACAAATTGAAAAAAGCATAATCTGTATATATAGCTTCTCTAAATTTAATAATTCACGGATATATACTAACAATCAAGCCAACCAAATGTTTTCATCAGTAACAATTAAGGCGTTTTTTTATCTACAGTGATTTTAAAAACGTTGTCGATTTATTTCACTAACTTTGGTTGTAGCATATGGTCATAATCAGTATCGATTTAAGTCTATTCCAACACTCCAAAGATAACAATAAGCATGCCAACAGATATAAAACATGCTGGTAGAAACGTAAACGAATACCTGACGGAAACGGGCGAAAGAAGAAGAGGCAAAACGCGATAGCAGCTGGATTTGGGAGAAGATAATACCAAAAGACAGACAACAAAATAACCTCTACAAACAAAGCGAATAAAAGCGTAGCTTCATTATGAAACAATGAAATGCCTAAGTAACCATTAGCAATCAAATATAGAACCCTTTATCCCTATATACAAAACGATTAAAACCCAGAATTCTCAACATATGAACAAAAAATGCGATCAAAAATGTATTCAACTTAAAGAACCAAGAGGTATCAAAAGAACCAAGACGTGGCTGATCCGTAAAACTGAAGTATGGCCTCGTTATGTGGCTCAGAGCTAAAGAAATAATTTGGCTGCAAAGCGGGTTGCAGGTTCAAAACCTACCGCCAACCGTCGTTCCCATGCCATCTTTATCAATGATCTGACCAGATTCGGAACTCATCATAGCCAACCAATGCCAAGCGTCATTTTAACATGTTATTTAAAGTCCATTTTGAAAGCCAAAGAGGATAAGGAGTACAGACAACCACTGCATCACATAGACGTATGTTTTTGGAAAAAAGATAAAGGATATATATGGAAGGGCTAGTGCTTTAACGACTTGTACGCTGCCTCAATTACTTGTATTGAGCGTAACAGTAAACGCGACTCACATCCAAAGTTGGTATTTAATACTATTTATAATAATAATAGTAAATTAGCAACTTCAGTTACTAATTATAGCTTTCAGATGACACGACGCAATTAACACAATGAAGATATGCAGGCGCACAACAGAAAAGTAATCGGCTGCACAATAGTAGCAGCATCATAGTTGACATCGATGTCGCATAAGCTGTAAAGTGACAACATAGCCAATAGACGCCACAGTTATGACAATAAAGAGGCTCAGGCGCACAACGGGGAGTCAATCGGTTGCGCTGCAGTAGCGCCATCACAAACAACCAAATAGTTGAGCCAATACCGGTCCTCCTAACCCGGCCTTGCTCCTAGACACAACCAAGACAATAGAACACTAAAACAGTAAAGGGTCAGGAACAATCTCACCAAGTGCAAGCTCCTTAGCAATCAAGATCCGTAACCTTCACTTAGGGTTACGAGATCAAGATAAGAAAAAACAAGCTCCAGCACTCCAATAATTCCTGATCCACCAGAAACCCTAACTAGGTTTCTTTTCCAGCCAGAACACAACGGATACAGTAATAACCCAGGTGAAACCTTAGATCCAACCAGAGAGCAAGATTCGCAGCGATGACAACCCAAACCCTAATATTCAGATCTAAGACAAAGAGCAACCTTACAGCTCTGATACCATGTCAAGAAACATGGATCTTTACTAATAAAACTCTTATTCCAACCCAAAGATTATTACACCCAAATGTTTACAGATTACAAATCAAATCTCACTACAATCACACTCACTCTCAATCAGGTTATCAACAGATAACCTGATACCTAAACCTAACAGATTTACAGACACACTTGTTTATTCGAGATGAACAACCAAGACTGAATATCTAAACCCTAAACCCTAAACTGATCTCGAAACACCCTATTTATAGTACTTAATGAGGTTCGGGTAAAAACACACCCGAGCCACTAAGGACCACACGATCAACTTGAAGAAACACACTTTTAATAGATCTGATCCGTTGGTTTATAGGCTTGTATTCAGGATCGGGGATTGCCAGCGTGGCAATCCCATTTTAATAATATCTGAACTGGCTTTGAGAACTGGGCCAGCAGCTGAACTTCTCTTCCTGGGCTTCTACTTCTGGACTTTAGACTAACAGCTCCTGGGCTCCTAGACCACCAGCTCCTTTATCAATTAGCCCACTCGAATACATGCATAAACAAACACAATTATAACTACAAATGTATTACTAAATAAACATATGATAAAACTGAAATATATGTGCCTTACATATTTTAACAAGACTCAACTCGGCTTGACTCATTTACAATCCCTAGTCTTATTTTTTTATTACAATTTCATGACTTCATAACATTTAGAAGACTTCTTCTTGTGTATGATTTTGTAGACCATTTTTATTTTTAATTCCATTTTATGAGAGTTATAAACTCCAGTCAGTTTGAGATCTGGAATTAATTTTTTTATAAAAATAAATAAATTATTTTTATGAAAACTGTTTAATTATATAATACTTAGTTTAGTGATTATCATAACTCTTATCATTTCCCAAGTATTCAATGATCTTGGATCTTCTACTAATCTTCCATACTTTTAGAACTTGAAATAAAGAGGATGGAATGGGAACACAAGTGTTAAACTTGAAATAATATGCTACAATTAATGGACTCAAACGTGTGCGACTATAACGCTTTTGTAATTTGTTTCATATATAAAGTTGGATTCTTTTAATCATAATTTTTTGTTTCTTTGATTGATCCATATTTTGCCCGCCTAAGCAAAAGTTCTTCGATCCACAGCGGTTGACCTTTTACCATATCATGTGAACTTCAAATTAATACTTCATATTTCAAGAATCTGAATCAACTAAACTACACGAGCATAAATTCTATATCTTCTAAGGTACATTATAACTGAAGTCATTTATGAAAGGGCTTGTAGCTTAGCGGTACCAAGGTATGAAGGAAATATGCTCATCCCCGTGAGGTTAAAGGTATTAGTTTTATGATGGACAAAATGCATAGATTTAGAAGTAGGATTAGTACGTGTATGAGTTAGCCCATCCGAAAAGTAACTTGAATTCATTTATTTAAAGTCCATTTTGAAAGCCAAAGAGGATAAGGAGTACAGACAACCACTGCATCACATAGACGTATGTTTTGGAAAAAAGATAAAGGATATATATGGAAGGGCTAGTGCTTTAACGACTTGTACGCTGCCTCAATTACTTGTATTGAGCGTAACAGTAAACGCGACTCACATCCAAGTTGGTATTTAATACTATTTATAATAATAATAGTAAATTAGCAACTTCAGTTACTAATTATAGCTTTCAGATGACACGACGCAATTAACACAATGAAGATATGCAGGCGCACAACAGAAAAGTAATCGGCTGCACAATAGTAGCAGCATCATAGTTGACATCGATGTCGCATAAGCTGTAAAGTGACAACATAGCCAATAGACGCCACAGTTATGACAATAAAGAGGCTCAGGCGCACAACGGGGAGTCAATCGGTTGCGCTGCAGTAGCGCCATCACAATCGACAACCACATCGTATACGCTAACATCATAGCCACCTATCGTTTCAAATTCACCCATTCGATAACCGATAAGGGATATCGTCATGAAACACTTCATAAAAAAAGCTTTTGTAACGACTACAATGGCGTGTGGTCGTACCCGCTTCGTAGCTGCACAATCCAGAAAAAAATCATCATATGCAATGGGGGTAGACCTGCATGGACAATCCAACAAAAGAAATTAAGTAACGCCAACAGAAACTTTAAGCAACAATTAGCCTCGGAAAGACAACGTATTTGCTACAACAACCATCAGATTATCCCCAGCCTAAAACAATTAACCTTAACATGAATTCAAATTCGCAAGGTAATCAAGTAAACAACATCCAGCCATCAATAACACGTATAAACAATAGAGGCAGCAAAAGGAAGCGGAGAAAACAACTGCATCAGAAGCTTTGTTCTTCATAATTAAGTATTAACAATAGCTTTAGGTTTACCTTATACATGGTGACATAGTGGCAGCAATCGGAACCGGTATTACTAATGGTTGGTTACATCGGTCGTCGCCGACGGCGGTGGGGCGGCATGACCGACAGAGACCGAAACAACCCGGCGGCGACGAAGTAAAAAAAACCCAGCAGAACATCACCGCTATCACAACGACCAACTACGGTTTCGAAATCGAATCCGGGAACACACCGCTGGAGCGCAGTAACAAAGAGAGGGAGCTGCATCTTAATGGAATCAGAGATATGAAAGAAAGGGTTTTGAAAGCCAGAGAGGATAAGGAGGACAGACAACGACGTAGGTTCTGGAAAAAAGATGAAGGATATATATGGAACTGGAAGGGCTAGCGCTTTAACGACTTGTACGCTGCTTCAGTGACTTGTATTGAGCGTAACAGTAAACGCGACTCACATCCAAAGTTGGTATTTAATACTATTTATAACTAGTATTTTGCCCCGCAAGCATATGATGTATAAGTAGACATAAAGGCTAACTTGATTGATTATACATTGATGTTACGTAAAATTTACAATTATTATCTTAACTAACATCAATTAAAAAACGTTGAACCCACACACACATTGCGGCGTATTAACACACAAAATATAGAACGGCGAAAGACGAAAAGTATGAGGGACCAAAGTTGAAAGTAAAAGAGTCATCATCATCATCATCATACTCAGTTAATCCCACCTATAGCATAGCTAAGGTAGGGTCTGAGGAGGGTAAGATGTAGATAACCTTACCTCTACCCGTAAGAATAGAGAGGTTGCTTCCAGTGAGACCTCCGGCTCGATGTGGTTTGGTATCAAGCCTTGGACATAAGACACAGAACACTTAGCAATCGGGACAAACCCGATCGGTGCATGTACGTACCCCTTTGTCTTTTGGCTATCAACACCACCACATGATGCATGATTAACCGTCCGTCGTTTTTAACATTATTTTCACGAAATTAGTAAAATAACGTTGAAAGTAAAAGTGTATTGGGGTTAAATTGCAAAAGATGAAAGTTTAGGTTAAAAGTAAAAAAAAATTAAAGGGGTTAAATTGCAAAAGGTGAAAACTTCTAAGTAAGTGAAAAACAGAATTCAAGCCGGTTAAATTGCCAAAGATAGAAACTCTAGAGTTAGAAAGAAAAAATAATCAATTTAAAACTCCCGTGCAAATAGTACAACTTTGTACCATGCATTAAGAGTAGTACTTCACCAAAAGGCAATACTACAAAAGCTTGTACAATTTGCAATAGTGTTTTTACAGTCACATGCCTAACTTTATAATTATTGTATGGATAATGTATTACAAACACAATCTTAATTGCTGCAAAGTGCAAACCGTATAATAATTAAATGAATCTCACAAATCACTCTATGGTTTCAAATTTTTTGTTACATGACATTAACTAATCACGTAAATATTCATCTTATAAAAACTCATTTCCATCAAAGATATGAGCTGACAATCTTAGTATGTTCTACCATTATTACTTACAGATTTGAGTTTGTCCATAGACCTATTTGTCAGTCGATCATTTGCAACTCTTATCACATAGCATGCATGCACATGTAGTATTTCCAATATACTTACATACTAACATACATATATATGCATATAAAGACGTTCTTAAGAATTCAAAGGCCTTGTTGATGTGTATAGTATATATTTAAAAATAAATATCTGACTACACAATTGAGTTTTATATTTATAAAATGATTTCTACCATGATACTAATCTACACGACTACACACATAGGCAAATGTACCTATAATATACTCCTGTAGTATACTTTTGATAGGGCATCAATTGTAAGTTGTATTGAACATGCACTTGATAAATCACTTAGTGTTACCTTTTAGGATCATATATCAATGATAACGTTGTTATATGTTATGTCTTGGTCATGCAAGATTAGTATTACGACTCACCTAAATTTCATGTTGCAACATTGAGATTCCATAATTTTCTAGGACTTTATCGATCCTTCAAGTTCACGGGGGACCGTGTTAGAACACGATACATAAGTCTTGGTGAATTCTAGCTAGATCTTCCATGGATCGATGTAAAATGACCTTGTAAATACATATTTTTCTAAACCTGCACAACCTAGAAGGCTAGAATGATAAGAGTAGGAGGCTAGCAAGTATTAATATCTCACCACCTCCAAAAGCCTTTTGTAACTCAAATAGTCGACGCATTATTGTGTTCATCAATCACATGTTCTCTTTACCAAAGCTGTGTTTGTGAAAAAAGATGATCTAAGTGAGGGACTAAGAGCCGACCTGGCCGCCTAGGACATCAGACTTGTCAAGAAACATGGATCTTTACTAATAAAACTCTTATTCCAACCCAAAGATTATTACACCCAAATGTTTACAGATTACAAATCAAATCTCACTACAATCACACTCACTCTCAATCAGGTTATGTTGATAACCTGATACCTAAACCTAACAGATTTACAGACACACTTGGTTTATTCGAGATGAACAACCAAGACTGAATATCTAAACCCTAGATTTATGAGGACGAAGGAGATCAATAACACTGGAAAAGACTTAACAAAAACTAAACCCTAAACTGATCTCGAAACACCCTATTTATAGTACTTAATGAGGTTCGGGTAAAAACACACCCGAGCCACTAAGGACCACACGATCAACTTGAAGAAACACACTTTTAATAGATCTGATCCGTTGGTTTATAGGCTTGTATTCAGGATCGGGGATTGCCAGCGTGGCAATCCCATTTTAATAATATCTGAACTGGGCTTTGAGAACTGGGCCAGCAGCTGAACTTCTCTTCCTGGGCTTCTACTTCTGGACTTTAGACTAACAGCTCCTGGGCTCCTAGACCACCAGCTCCTTTATCAATTAGCCCACTCGAATACATGCATAAACAAACACAATTATAACTACAAATGTATTACTAAATAAACATATGATAAAACTGAAATATATGTGCCTCACATATTTTAACAAGACTCAACTCGGCTTGACTCATTTACAATCCCTAGTCTTATTTTTTTATTACAATTTCATGACTTCATAACATTTAGAAGACTTCTTCTTGTGTATGATTTTGTAGACCATTTTTATTTTTTAATTCCATTTTATGAGAGTTATAAACTCCAGTCAGTTTGAGATCTGGAATTAATTTTTTTATAAAAAATAAATAAATTATTTTTATGAAAACTGTTTAATTATATAATACTTAGTTTAGTGATTATCATAACTCTTATCATTTCCCAAGTATTCAATGATCTTGGATCTTCTACTAATCTTCCATACTTTTAGAACTTGAAATAAAGAGGATGGAATGGGAACACAAGTGTTAAACTTGAAATAATATGCTACAATTAATGGACTCAAACGTGTGCGACTATAACGCTTTTGTAATTTGTTTCATATATAAAGTTGGATTCTTTTAATCATAATTTTTTGTTTCTTTGATTGATCCATATTTTGCCCGCCTAAGCAAAAGTTCTTCGATCCACAGCGGTTGACCTTTTACCATATCATGTGAACTTCAAATTAATACTTCATATTTCAAGAATCTGAATCAACTAAACTACACGAGCATAAATTCTATATCTTCTAAGGTACATTATAACTGAAGTCATTTATGAAAGGGCTTGTAGCTTAGCGGTACCAAGGTATGAAGGAAATATGCTCATCCCCGTGAGGTTAAAGGTATTAGTTTTATGATGGACAAAATGCATAGATTTAGAAGTAGGATTAGTACGTGTATGAGTTAGCCCATCCGAAAAGTAACTTGAATTCATTTATTTAAAGTCCATTTTGAAAGCCAAAGAGGATAAGGAGTACAGACAACCACTGCATCACATAGACGTATGTTTTGGAAAAAAGATAAAGGATATATATGGAAGGGCTAGTGCTTTAACGACTTGTACGCTGCCTCAATTACTTGTATTGAGCGTAACAGTAAACGCGACTCACATCCAAAGTTGGTATTTAATACTATTTATAATAATAATAGTAAATTAGCAACTTCAGTTACTAATTATAGCTTTCAGATGACACGACGCAATTAACACAATGAAGATATGCAGGCGCACAACAGAAAAGTAATCGGCTGCACAATAGTAGCAGCATCATACTTGACATCGATGTCGCATAAGCTGTAAAGTGACAACATAGCCAATAGACGCCACAGTTATGACAATAAAGAGGCTCAAGCGCACAACGGGGAGTCAATCGGTTGCGCTGCAGTAGCGCCATCACAATCGACAACCACATCGTATACGCTAACATCATAGCCACCTATCGTTTCAAATTCACCCATTCGATAACCGATAAGGGATATCGTCATGAAACACTTCATAAAAAAAGCTTTTGTAACGACTACAATGGCGTGTGGTCGTACCCGCTTCGTAGCTGCACAATCCAGAAAAAAATCATCATATGCAATGGGGGTAGACCTGCATGGACAATCCAACAAAAGAAATTAAGTAACGCCAACAGAAACTTTAAGCAACAATTAGCCTCGGAAAGACAACGTATTTGCTACAACAACCATCAGATTATCCCCAGCCTAAAACAATTAACCTTAACATGAATTCAAATTCGCAAGGTAATCAAGTAAACAACATCCAGCCATCAATAACACGTATAAACAATAGAGGCAGCAAAAGGAAGCGGAGAAAACAACTGCATCAGAAGCTTTGTTCTTCATAATTAAGTATTAACAATAGCTTTAGGTTTACCTTATACATGGTGACATAGTGGCAGCAATCGGAACCGGTATTACTAATGGTTGGTTACATCGGTCGTCGCCGACGGCGGTGGGGCGGCATGACCGACAGAGACCGAAACAACCCGGCGGCGACGAAGTAAAAAAACCCAGCAGAACATCACCGCTATCACAACGACCAACTACGGTTTCGAAATCGAATCCGGGAACACACCGCTGGAGCGCAGTAACAAAGAGAGGGAGCTGCATCTTAATGGAATCAGAGATATGAAAGAAAGGGTTTTGAAAGCCAGAGAGGATAAGGAGGACAGACAACGACGTAGGTTCTGGAAAAAAGATGAAGGATATATATGGAACTGGAAGGGCTAGCGCTTTAACGACTTGTACGCTTCTTCAGTGACTTGTATTGAGCGTAACAGTAAACGCGACTCACATCCAAAGTTGGTATTTAATACTATTTATAACTAGTATTTTGCCCCGCAAGCATATGATGTATAAGTAGACATAAAGGCTAACTTGATTGATTATACATTGATGTTACGTAAAATTTACAATTATTATCTTAACTAACATCAATTAAAAAACGTTGAACCCACACACACATTGCGGCGTATTAACACACAAAATATAGAACGGCGAAAGACGAAAAGTATGAGGGACCAAAGTTGAAAGTAAAAGAGTCATCATCATCATCATCATACTCAGTTAATCCCACCTATAGCATAGCTAAGGTAGGGTCTGAGGAGGGTAAGATGTAGATAACCTTACCTCTACCCGTAAGAATAGAGAGGTTGCTTCCAGTGAGACCTCCGGCTCGATGTGGTTTGGTATCAAGCCTTGGACATAAGGCACAGAACACTTAGCAATCGGGACAAACCCGATCGGTGCATGTACGTACCCCTTTGTCTTTTGGCTATCAACACCACCACATGATGCATGATTAACCGTCCGTCGTTTTTAACATTATTTTCACGAAATTAGTAAAATAACGTTGAAAGTAAAAGTGTATTGGGGTTAAATTGCAAAAGATGAAAGTTTAGGTTAAAAGTAAAAAAAAATTAAAGGGGTTAAATTGCAAAAGGTGAAAACTTCTAAGTAAGTGAAAAACAGAATTCAAGCCGGTTAAATTGCCAAAGATAGAAACTCTAGAGTTAGAAAGAAAAAATAATCAATTTAAAACTCCCGTGCAAATAGTACAACTTTGTACCATGCATTAAGAGTAGTACTTCACCAAAAGGCAATACTACAAAAGCTTGTACAATTTGCAATAGTGTTTTTACAGTCACATGCCTAACTTTATAATTATTGTATGGATAATGTATTACAAACACAATCTTAATTGCTGCAAAGTG
This sequence comes from Ambrosia x helenae, assembly GCA_030844895.1. Classification (NCBI taxonomy): domain Eukaryota; kingdom Viridiplantae; phylum Streptophyta; class Magnoliopsida; order Asterales; family Asteraceae; genus Ambrosia; species Ambrosia x helenae. The sequence goes on along the minus strand of JAUTDX010000545.1, from coordinate 39,245 downwards.
CAAACCGTATAATAATTAAATGAATCTCACAAATCACTCTATGGTTTCAAATTTTTTGTTACATGACATTAACTAATCACGTAAATATTCATCTTATAAAAACTCATTTCCATCAAAGATATGAGCTGACAATCTTAGTATGTTCTACCATTATTACTTACAGATTTGAGTTTGTCCATAGACCTATTTGTCAGTCGATCATTTGCAACTCTTATCACATAGCATGCATGCACATGTAGTATTTCCAATATACTTACATACTAACATACATATATATGCATATAAAGACGTTCTTAAGAATTCAAAGGCCTTGTTGATGTGTATAGTATATATTTAAAAATAAATATCTGACTACACAATTGAGTTTTATATTTATAAAATGATTTCTACCATGATACTAATCTACACGACTACACACATAGGCAAATGTACCTATAATATACTCCTGTAGTATACTTTTGATAGGGCATCAATTGTAAGTTGTATTGAACATGCACTTGATAAATCACTTAGTGTTACCTTTTAGGATCATATATCAATGATAACGTTGTTATATGTTATGTCTTGGTCATGCAAGATTAGTGTTACGACTCACCTAAATTTCATGTTGCAACATTGAGATTCCATAATTTTCTAGGACTTTATCGATCCTTCAAGTTCACGGGGGACCGTGTTAGAACACGATACATAAGTCTTGGTGAATTCTAGCTAGATCTTCCATGGATCGATGTAAAATGACCTTGTAAATACATATTTTTCTAAACCTGCACAACCTAGAAGGCTAGAATGATAAGAGTAGGAGGCTAGCAAGTATTAATATCTCACCACCTCCAAAAGCCTTTTGTAACTCAAATAGTCGACGCATTATTGTGTTCATCAATCACATGTTCTCTTTACCAAAGCTGTGTTTGTGAAAAAAGATGATCTAAGTGAGGGACTAAGAGCCGACCTGGCCGCCTAGGACATCAGACTTGTCAAGAAACATGGATCTTTACTAATAAAACTCTTATTCCAACCCAAAGATTATTACACCCAAATGTTTACAGATTACAAATCAAATCTCACTACAATCACACTCACTCTCAATCAGGTTATCAACAGATAACCTGATACCTAAACCTAACAGATTTACAGACACACTTGGTTTATTCGAGATGAACAACCAAGACTGAATATCTAAACCCTAAACCCTAAACTGATCTCGAAACACCCTATTTATAGTACTTAATGAGGTTCGGGTAAAAACACACCCGAGCCACTAAGGACCACACGATCAACTTGAAGAAACACACTTTTAATAGATCTGATCCGTTGGTTTATAGGCTTGTATTCAGGATCGGGGATTGCCAGCGTGGCAATCCCATTTTAATAATATCTGAACTGGGCTTTGAGAACTGGGCCAGCAGCTGAACTTCTCTTCCTGGGCTTCTACTTCTGGACTTTAGACTAACAGCTCCTGGGCTCCTAGACCACCAGCTCCTTTATCAATTAGCCCACTCGAATACATGCATAAACAAACACAATTATAACTACAAATGTATTACTAAATAAACATATGATAAAACTGAAATATATGTGCCTTACATATTTTAACACCCCCCACAGTTTTATCAACCAAATGGGTCAAACATATGTAACCAAGAACACATTACCTCATGTTGATGAACCAGTAAGCCTTTAGTCATAATATCTGCAATCTGGTTTTCTGACTTAACATATTCAGCTTTGATAACACCTTTAGATATTTGATCCCTCAAAAAGAAAAGGTCTAAATCAAAGTGTTTTGTTCTATCATAAAACACTGGATTTTCAGCAATAGACAAGGCAGCTGTATTATCACAGAACATTTTTATAGGCAATGATACTTCTATCCCTAATTCCAATAACATATTTTTCAACCACATAACTTCACAACAAGCAGAACATAATGCCCTATATTCAGCCTCTGCTGAAGACCTAGACACAGTTGACTGTCTTTTACTTTTCCAAGATACCAAGGAACCTCCAAGAAACACACAAAATCCAGTAATGGACTTTCTAGATTCAAGACATTTTGCCCAGTCTGAATCTGAATAGGCAATTAGATTAAAACTTTCATGTTTCTTAATCATAATACCTTTCCCTGGTGCCTTTTTAAGATATCTTAACAGTTTGAAAACAATCTTTTGATGTCCTGTTAAGGGCTTATGCATATGTTGACTTAGATAATGGACAGCATAAGATATATCTGGCCTTGTATGGGCCAAATATATTAATTTCCCTACTAATTTCTGATATGCTGTTATATCAGATAAGGGTCTATCATGTTCTTTACAAACTGAAGTAAGAACATGATTTTGATCTATAGGACTGTTAAGAGGTTTGCATGCTGTCATGCCATACTCAGTTAACAATTCTATACAATATCTTCTTTGTGACAAACAAATACCATCACCTTGTTTTATAACCTCTATTCCTAAGAAATATTTAAGTTCACCAAGGTCTTTTATCAGAAACTGTTCTTTTAAGTGACTTTTAACAGCTTTTATTTCAGTTAGACTACTACCAGTAATAACTATGTCATCTACATATACCAGAAGATACACAGAAACTGAATTAGTCAATTTATAAAACAAAGAGTAGTCACATTTGCTTTGCATAAATCCTAAGCTTGTTAAGACACCTACAAGTTTCTCATTCCACATTCTAGGGGCTTGTTTAAGCCCATACAATGATTTTTTCAACTTGCACACTTTATTTTCATTCTCAGAATAATATCCATCAGGTAATGACATATATACATCCTCATACAAATCACCATATAAGAATGCATTATTTACATCTAGTTGAAACAGATCCCAGTTATTCTGGACAGCTATGGACAGTATACATCTAACAGTTACAAGTTTTACTACTGGTGAAAAAGTCTCTTCATAATCTATGCCATGTTTTTGACTGTAGCCCTTGGCTACAAGTCTGGCCTTATACCTCTCTATCTCACCATTAGACTTGTACTTTATTTTATATATCCATTTGCATCCTACTAAACTTCTACCCTTAGGTAAATCAACTAATTCCCATGTATTATTCCTATGCAATGCCTCTATTTCTTCATTCATGGCATTAATCCAATTAGGATCTTTAACAGCTTCATTAAAGTGTTTTGGTTCTAAGCTTTTATTTAAAGCAACAGCAAAACATCTATTATCTACAGACAAGTTTGAATAGTTCACTGATCTTTCCAGACCATATTTGACCTTTCCCTCAACTATGAACTCATCCAAGTTTTTAGGTAACCTAGAACTCCTAGATGATTTTCTAGTTATGGTTTGATCTAGTGGATTTGGACCATTTCCCTCAGAGTTGAAAGTCAAATCATCACTAGTCATCACAGGCCCATTCTTGTCATCAACTGCACTACCACTGGCTGCTGTGAACCAGCCAAGCCTGCAGTATCAGGTAGTTTAGATGATGACTGAGTGGTTTCCTGTGTCCCTAGGTCATTCTTACCTATGCCCTTTCCTTCATCATTGGGATCTTCCACTTGATTAGGGTTTATGCTTTCATACAAATCAAAAAAATTTAAGTTTGTAATGTTTAAATGATCATATTTATCATAATTTTTAAAAACATTTTCTTCCTTAAAAGGAAAAATGTGTTCAAAGAATTTTACATCTCTAGAGTAAAAAACAGTTTTTGTATCTAAACTAAAAACTTTGTAACCTTTTTTCTCTGTTGAATACCCTATAAAAACACATTTTTCTGCCCTAAAACTAAGTTTATCAGGATCATTTAAGATAGTACAAAAGCATAAACACCCAAACTTTTTTAGTTGATTTAGAAAGGGCTCAAAACCATATACTAGCTCATATGGAGTTCTACCACCTAACACACTTGAAGGAGTCCTATTGATCAAATATGAAGCAGTCAGGACACATTCAGACCAGAAACTAACAGGTACACAACTTTGAAATAATAATGATCTAGCCACATTTAAAAGATGTCTATGTTTTCTTTCTACAACCCCATTCTGTTGGGGTGTGTATGTACATGATGTTTGATGTACAATACCATTTTCTTTAAGGAAATTACTAAGTCTAGCATTGACAAATTCAGACCCATTATCACTCCTGAAACACTTAACTTTTTTATCAAATTGTGTCTTAATAATATTAACAAAATCACAAATGTTGTCAAACACTTCTGTTTTATGTTTCATTAGACACACCCAAACAGCCCTTGAGTAATCATCTACAATAGTAAGGAAATATTTATCTCCTTCTCTACTGGGAACTTTATATGGTCCCCAAACATCCAGATGAACAAGTTCACCCAAGGATGTTGTTTTATGATTACTTAAAGGAAAGGGTTCCCTATGTTGTTTTGCCCTGTGACATACCTCACAAGGGCCACAACTATCCATAGATCCTAAGTTAAGTTTACTTTTAAGAACCTTTAAGGCATTTTCAGAAGGATGGCCTAGTCTATCATGCCATAAACTTATCTCATCATTATCACTACACACCTTATTACACATAAAGGAGTTGCCACAGAAATATAGCCCATCAACTTGACTACCAGTCACCAGGACTTTCTTGGATATTAAGTCCTGAACAAAACATTTATATTCATCAAATATTACATGCACCTTATTATCCTTTGCAAGTTTATGTATAGAAATTAGGTTTATATTATAATCAGGAACAACAAACACATCTAACAACATGACCTTATCTCCTAATTTAACATTTCCAATTTTAGTTACCAATGCATCAGTCCCATTAGGATGTTTAACTCTAATGTTCAACTCAGACACATCAATATATTCAGTTAAATCTTTTTCATCTTTAATCATGTGTTGATTTGCCCCTGAATCAAATATCCAACCCTTAATCCTTATTTTACCATCTTTACTAGAAAAACAGTACACAGGTTTGAAAAAAAACACTAGCACAGAATGGACTTTTAAGACTACCTGACACACTGCAGCTTTGTGGACCATCTTTAGTTTTATCATTCAACAGACTTAGTAACCTGTTAACCTGATCACTAGTTAAAGCACTTAGACCATTTTCAGAATTATCACTAACAGAAGAATTTACTTTCTTCCCTTGTCTACCCCTTGACCTCATCCATGATGGATAGCCAATCACTTCAAAACAGGTCTCAACAGTGTGACCAACCTTGTTACAATGAGTACATTTTAGGTTTTGTTTGGAAACTTTATTTGCTTTATTAAACTCTAAATTCTGATTAGATTTAGAAAACAGTGCCATAGTTTGAGGTTTTTTTCCAGCATTGCTGGCATTTCTATGGGATTCTTCCCTAGAAATGACACTGAATGTTTCCTTAACATAAGGCAATGTTTCTTTTATTAGCAAACTAGTCCTAACACTTTGGTACACACTGTCAAGTCCCATTAGGAACTGCATTAGCTTAATCATACTACTAAAGTTATTAAACTCAATTGCAGCTTCACAAGTGCAAGCAGGTAATTGTAAAATTTGATCAAGTTGCTTCCACATAATGTTCAGTTTATGATAATATTCAGATACAGGACTACCATTTTGAGTGAATGAATTAATTTTTTGATACAAGTCAAACACTACTGATCCATCTACCTTGTCATAGGTCTCTTTCAATTCAGTCCAAACACTACTAGCTAGTCTAGAAAAAACATGTCCCATATATAAGTCTTCACTAATAGAGTTTAGTATCCAGGTTAAAACTATTGAATTACATCTGTCCCATTGCCTTCCCAATACATCATTGTCTACAGACCTAACACATGACTTATCAATGAATCCCCACTTGTTTTTTAACTTGTAAAGCTAGTTGCATAGCATTAGCCCACACATTATAATTTTCAGATCCTTTTAATTTTATTGACACAATTGTCAGATTACTTGAATCTGAAGGGTGTAGATATAATGGATCACTAGCATCTAACTTACTAACCAAGGTCTCACTTGGTCCAGGATCAGGGTTACCCCCTCCCCCAGACACTACTGCTTGACCATCAACCATTTTTATTTTCCAAATTTAAGAGTATCAAATACAGGACAATTAGTAACAAGTAAGCAACAAGTAATTCAGTCAATCAGATAAGGCACACAGTCAAGACAAAATAGACACACAAAAGCAATCAATAGACTCTAAAGACCAGGCGAAGCCACAACAGTGTCAAGATCGTTGGTTCATCACTCAAGGTGCCAACGCATGTCTTATTGTGGGAGCCCCTTAGACCTAGACAGACAGACACAAACAACCAAATAGTTGAGCCAATACCGGTCCTCCTAACCCGGACCTTGCTCCTAGACACAACCAAGACAATAGAACACTAAAACAGTAAAGGGTCAGGAACAATCTCACCAAGTGCAAGCTCCTTAGCAATCAAGATCCGTAACCTTCACTTAGGGTTACGAGATCAAGATAAGAAAAAACAAGCTCCAGCACTCCAATAATTCCTGATCCACCAGAAACCCTAACTAGGTTTCTTTTCCAGCCAGAACACAACGGATACAGTAATAACCCAGGTGAAACCTTAGATCCAACCAGAGAGCAAGATTCGCAGCGATGACAACCCAAACCCTAATATTCAGATCTAAGACAAAGAGCAACCTTACAGCTCTGATACCATGTCAAGAAACATGGATCTTTACTAATAAAACTCTTATTCCAACCCAAAGATTATTACACCCAAATGTTTACAGATTACAAATCAAATCTCACTACAATCACACTCACTCTCAATCAGGTTATCAACAGATAACCTGATACCTAAACCTAACAGATTTACAGACACACTTGGTTTATTCGAGATGAACAACCAAGACTGAATATCTAAACCCTAGATTTATGAGGACGAAGGAGATCAATAACACTGAAAAGACTTAACAAAAACTAAACCCTAAACTGATCTCGAAACACCCTATTTATAGTACTTAATGAGGTTCGGGTAAAAACACACCCGAGCCACTAAGGACCACACGATCAACTTGAAGAAACACACTTTTAATAGATCTGATCCGTTGGTTTATAGGCTTGTATTCAGGATCGGGGATTGCCAGCGTGGCAATCCCATTTTAATAATATCTGAACTGGGCTTTGAGAACTGGGCCAGCAGCTGAACTTCTCTTCCTGGGCTTCTACTTCTGGACTTTAGACTAACAGCTCCTGGGCTCCTAGACCACCAGCTCCTTTATCAATTAGCCCACTCGAATACATGCATAAACAAACACAATTATAACTACAAATGTATTACTAAATAAACATATGATAAAACTGAAATATATGTGCCTTACATATTTTAACAAGACTCAACTCGGCTTGACTCATTTACAATCCCTAGTCTTATTTTTTTATTACAATTTCATGACTTCATAACATTTAGAAGACTTCTTCTTGTGTATGATTTTGTAGACCATTTTTATTTTTTAATTCCATTTTATGAGAGTTTATAAACTCCAGTCAGTTTGAGATCTGGAATTAATTTTTTTATAAAAAATAAATAAATTATTTTTATGAAAACTGTTTAATTATATAATACTTAGTTTAGTGATTATCATAACTCTTATCATTTCCCAAGTATTCAATGATCTTGGATCTTCTACTAATCTTCCATACTTTTAGAACTTGAAATAAAGAGGATGGAATGGGAACACAAGTGTTAAACTTGAAATAATATGCTACAATTAATGGACTCAAACGTGTGCGACTATAACGCTTTTGTAATTTGTTTCATATATAAAGTTGGATTCTTTTAATCATAATTTTTTGTTTCTTTGATTGATCCATATTTTGCCCGCCTAAGCAAAAGTTCTTCGATCCACAGCGGTTGACCTTTTACCATATCATGTGAACTTCAAATTAATACTTCATATTTCAAGAATCTGAATCAACTAAACTACACGAGCATAAATTCTATATCTTCTAAGGTACATTATAACTGAAGTCATTTATGAAAGGGCTTGTAGCTTAGCGGTACCAAGGTATGAAGGAAATATGCTCATCCCCGTGAGGTTAAAGGTATTAGTTTTATGATGGACAAAATGCATAGATTTAGAAGTAGGATTAGTACGTGTATGAGTTAGCCCATCCGAAAAGTAACTTGAATTCATTTATTTACATAAATACACGTTATAATACTAAAAATCCCCATTTACCTAAAAGAGCATTCACACTAGGTTTTCAATCTACATCCTTATCATTCAACGAAAAAACACATTTTTTTTTCATAAACTTTGTTCATATTTTTAAAAACCTTACGCAATTCACTTCTTATACATATCCCTATTATATTAGATAATACTTTTTTATTATATTCAACAAAACTATTGTAGCTCCTCTAAAATTGTTTCTTATTATATGAGTCATGATGGAATGGTAATCTAGATAAGTTTCCTAAAATTTAAAGATGAAATGTAATGAAGATGCAAATGAAAATGATCTAAGTTGACCTAATTCTAATCTACGAGCTAAAACAAACATAATATGGAGATGCATTACTAAAAAACAGGTAGTACTTACATTTGAAGATGTATTAAAGAGTCTTTATCCTAACAGTACCTAGGTGTTCTATAAAAATATGTCATTTTTAAGTAAGGGTTCAAATCCTATTGCGGAAAAATGTGTATATTTATAAGCAATGTTTTAAAATCAGTTTTTATACCGTACCGGGTTGGGCTTATTCAACCGGCTGTACTAGGTTAACTCGTTAACCCTATAATTTTATAAAAATGCAACTTCAACTCAATCCAAAACCACATCTACCATAATCAAAAAACAATTTTCCAAAAAAAAAAAAAAAAATTTAATACAAAAGTCTACAATAGGTTTATTATATACTAGAGTTGCTTAAAGACGACATAAACTATCATCAGCATCCTAATCAACAAGAAATAAACATTTTTGTTTCTTACAATATAAAATAAGACGTTTTAGTTTTCAATAATCATAATATCAGTAACCAAAACTCAAAATTAAACATGAGTATATACCTATTCATCGGCATGCACCGTTAGTAACGGATTTTCCAACGACTCAAAAACTAAACCGGTACCGTAATTTGACGAGACTCTATAGTACCAGTGATGTCCCCGATAGGTAATAGCTGGTTTAACCAGTAATACACTAATACCAGCCGGTTTGAATCGGTTTAAAAAACATACTTAAAAATAGTGAGTTATGCAGCTTGAGACAAAAGACAATTTTAGCCTCAGGTCTTGTGCTTTCTGTTTTTCCCATCGACGCAGCATCTATCTCACCATTGCCTCATCGCCGTCGATTATCTAGCCAGACGTTGTAAGTTCCTGTCGTCTCGTATGCTTTTATCATACTTCATAATAATAATAATAATAATATATACTCTGTGTTGTGTGAATATTTGTTTCTCATTTACATTTCCAATCATCCATTTTAAGGTTTAGGGTTTGTGTATTGAGAGATTTTATGCTTTTGGTAGAAAAAGATTAATAAGAGATGATATTTGAAAGAATACATATGTGTGTAGTTAAGACTCACTCTTTGATAAATTAGCTTTAGGATTAGATATTTAGAGATTAAAGCACTCATTATCCACACAGCCTTATGCTTTGCTTCCAGACATAAGTTTTTTTTTTATTCTGTGTTCTTGCTTTGAACTATCTGTTTTTTTGGTTTTGGGATTTGTGAGAAATTTCTAAAGATAAGACTGCCATTTTGCTATAAAATGAGGTGGGATTTTTTTTTTTTTTTTTTTTTTTTTTGGAATTTAATTTCTGTTATCGTTGGATTGCATAATGCATTAGCAAAGGAACCACAGTTTTCTGGTACAGACACTTTATCCTCACATAAAAAATAGAAGCAAAAAAAAAAGCAACTCTAATATTGAATACGAGTATGCATATGAGCATATCACACCAGAAGGCAACGAATATTGGTCAAAATAATTGCGGTATGAACTCACAAGACAAAAACTATCGTTGAAATAATTGCATTATGTTCATTTGGTTTTCTGTAATTTCTTATTAGAAAGTTTCATGTCTTTCTCTTCTATGTTAATCTTTACTGCTACTGTAGTTTTCTTTTCACGAACCCTGATATTATTCTTCTACTTGTTTTCATTATATGGATTGGTCATGGATAATATTATTATACAAATAAATAATTTCGTTTTGGATGACACAGAGCTAGTTGTTGATCAATCATGCTTTTCGGGGCAATAAGATCCCTAATCCGACCTGTATCAAGAACTCTAGTTTCTTCTCGAACCACTTTTTCGAACCCGTTGTTTTCAACTACCTGCAACAATGAGCTACACCAGAGCCACCTGTTTTGGAGACCTGCATCAGCAAGGTTAATACAGAGTCTGACAGATACCCGTTTCCCTAAGAGAAGGCCTGTCGATAAGCCTCGCAGGAAAAGGGCTAGCTTAAAGCCTTCAGGTTAGGCCTTAATTTCTCCAATCACTTTCTGATTTTATTGTCTTCGTCTATTGTTGAATTTAATTCAGTGATGTTTAATTCTACTTGTCAAATCATGTATATTGTTTTCTTAGGAGAATAAATTGTTCAATGCCCTAGTCAAGGAGTGTCTCCTGCTATGCATTAATATATCACACCAATTATCAATTGCATGATGCGGTCTGATGCGTTGGGTCCAAAAATTAGATGCACGATGCGAGTGTAACACATATGCGATGCACTGTTTATAAAATTACTTAAATTAGTTATACATAACAACTTATAAAAACACACTTAAACTAAAAAACTCACGTAAAACAAGATAAGAGTTGTGCTTTTTGGTTCAAATCAAGCATACTAAAATATTTCTAGAATGAACATAATGCAATTATTTCAACCAACATGTATTGTCTGAGTGGAGACTTCAGGAGGTCACCCAACCTGGAATTACTCTCACCCAAACACGATTAGTTGTGGAGTTCTTTTATTTAGGTAGGGTAGTCCATATTATCTAGTATCTTTACTATAGACGAAACCATAGTTGTCAAAGCGCTTCGGCGCACTCTAGGCGAAAAGGCCGAGCTTGGAGCCCGGCGCCTAGGCTAAAAAACTAGAGCTTTTTTCAACTAGGTGCATAGTATAAAATACCTTTTTTAAGGATGTTAGACATGTTTTAGGCTTGTTTAGGGCTAGTTTATGTTGACTCTAGGCTCATTTAGGTGGATCTCAACCATAATTAGGGGTTTCTACCATTTTTGGCTGGAAAAATGCTTGATCTTGCGCCTAGAGGTGCGCCTTACCAGTTACAGCACGTAAGGTGAGCCTCACCTGCGTCTCGCGCCTTGTGCGCTTTTGACAACTATGGACAAAACAACGTGGGATTTGCCTAACGTGTGGATGCGTTCTTTGTAAAAAAATTAATTATACATAACTAATAAAAACATAGTTAAACTAAAAAACTCACGTAATAAGAAGATAAGAGTTGTGTTTGTCTTTTTAAATCTAGTATAAAATATTTTTAGAACCACAAAAAAGTGTTTAAGAACCATAATGGTCCAAATCAAGCATACTAAGATATTAATTATTAAAATATTTCTGGAACCACAAAAAAGTGTTTAGGAACCATAATGATCCAAATCAAGCATACTAAGATATTAACTACCAAAAAAACCTTACCCATTTCAAAAACTATGAAAGCGCGCATCAGAGTGCACTACACAACGGAGCTCATTATGCAAAATTGGTGCAATATCATCGAATCACGAAAACGCAACAAAACGGCCGTGCCGATACGTACTCATCGGTCCAATGAGATTTTTAAACCAAGATAATTAGTTAATTTAGAAAAAAAATAGGGCAGTGTTTGGGGCATGGGGTTTGTATTAATTTTTTGTTATAATTGGGGTTTTCAAGCATACCCTTCATCATTTTATATGAGGTTTTGGATGTCTAGTGAGCATGGTCTTGAAGTGTCATTAGTGTTTGCAAGGGTTGACGATTCGGATTTTGATTCATTATCCTAAATGATGAGGCTTTAATATTTTTTAGGGGCATATGCAATATGATTGTTTGTTGGCAAAATGCAGGGCCTTATGCTTGGGTTAAGCATGTTCCTGGGGAACCTATACCTTCAAATCAACCAAATGCTGGAAGTGTTAAACGTAGAAACGAAAAAAAGCGGATAAGACTACATAAGGCCTTTATATTGGTAAGAGTCTTTCACCTGCTTTTACTATATTTCATAACCATGTATTCATGTTATTCCACATTTATGTAAGGGCAATCTATAGAAGAACACCCTATGAGCTACATTTTTTGTGCAACTAAGGACTCAACTTTTTTTTCTTGCATGGTTAATTCCTCTAACTTGTTAAAAGTTAATATAAAGGTCATGTTCAACTAGTGAATGGCTTTCATCATGTAAAAAGGGACCTTTGGTCACTTTTTAACGAGTTACATATTTAATCATGCAAAAAACAGTACAAACCAAAACTGTGAAAGCCTAGAAATATACATGCCCAGTTGAGATGTGATATGATTGCATCGCGATGCCTAAAAAACACGCTCTAATAGATCGTTGTATTGGGTAGTTGGATCATTACATTAAAAAGGTCATCTTTATAACATCTTAACAAGTTGAGGGATTTTATAAATCTTAAAGAGTAAGACTTTAAGAGTTCATTAGGTTTTTCTGGGATTTTTTTTACATAAACCATAACTTATGTGCAAGTTCAAGGGATAAAAGGCTAAATTGGGCTGATAATTGAACTTCTGATGTGCAAAGCTTATGCCTTAGTCTTACCTCCTTAAAATTAACTTATTTTCAGCGCACAAGAAATCAAATGGATGATGTTTTCATATTGATTGATATAGGGGAATGTTTATAACATAAAACATTTCGCCTATTTCTTGTGCAAATTTAACCACAAAGTCACAATACTGTCAAGACTGATGGAAACCAGGAACTGCACAACATGTCTGATTGTTGTCAATAGTTCTTTTTAATGTTTGTCATTTGATTAGTAGTTATTATTATTATTATTATTATTATTATTATTATTATTATTATTTATTAATTTCACATTAATATTTGTGTAAAATTGATCAAGCCAAGAGTTGTATACTGAAAAGTAACCTTCGATCTTTCAGTTCCCCATAGAATCATTAGTGGGTAAATTAGTTGAATAAGATTAGGTACATAGTCAGATGAGTGTGTCCAAATGGGAGGTAGGGTTGCGTTACACGTCAGAACAAGTAATTTTTTTGTATAGGTTAATACAGTTCCGATTGAGTTGGGTTGACTTGGTACACTTTCTGTCCAAAAAAGAAGTATTTTTTAGAATGGTTGGTGTACACAAGGTTGTATGATTATAGTTTTAACTTTATGAATAAAGTTATTTTGGATCCCATGAGGTTTATGTATTGAGATTTTAGAATACATTCAGGTGTCTCAACGTATTTGACCTTGTTAGAATTAGAATACAAAACATATTAATTAGTTATTTATAACAAGGTTTAGTGTTTCAGCTTAAACAACCATAGCAAAAAGAGGTAGCCTATTTTTGGTTTGTCTATTTTGCTAAATCGGAATCAAGTATTTATGTGAATCGGATTTCAATGTGGCGCAGGCTGAAAAAAAGAAACGAAAGGCTCAGTTGCAGGAAGCAAAGAGGAAGAAGAAAACTGCGATGATAGAAAGAAAAATGGCTGCTGTAGCCAGGGATAGGGCCTGGGCTGAAAGACTGGCAGAGCTGCAGCAGATTGAAGAAGATAAAAAGAAGGCAGCTATGACTTAATTTATGCATTTTCTCAATAAAATGAATATTAGAATCTTGAATTGTAGCCTTTCATGTTCCTTAATCAAAATTTCTTTTTAAAAAAAGAAAAGAATTGATTTTGTTGGTCTTGACTTGATGTCAATTGATATTTGTTTCAGTGATGCATTGTCATCTTGGTTCTTTAATTTGTGCATTTCTATCTTTATTTCAGGAAAAGATACACCAAATAGGGTTTTCCAAATAAGTGGTGTTTTTATCTTGTTAATTTGTGTATGTTGGTTACCTTTTCTTTTCATATTATAGGTTATGTTAATTTGATTTTGAGAAGAATTAAAACATGTTTATGTAATTAATGGCAATTAACATTTTACAATTAACCGAAGACAAAAGATGTTGTGTTCAGAAGTATTGGATGGAAGCTGGTGTTATGGATACTGGATGATCATTAATCCTAATTATCCACTTAACGAACAGGCTGTGGTGGAATGGTATTCTTTATCGGAGCTGTTAGAAGGTGTGTCGCTGAGCAACCAAGAAGACTCTTGGCAATGGACTGGTAATAGTGAAACTGTTTTCACAGTTAAAAGTGTCAAGGGGCTTCAGATGCAGAACCGAACTTTGAGAGATTGGTATAAATTTAATTGGGTTGCTTGGTTCCTGTTAAAGTGTAATATATCGGCATGGAGGGCTGAGATGGGTCGTATGCCAACTGCGACGGAACTAAAGAAACGAGGCGTTCACCTAGACAATGACAAATGTGCATTATGCAATTCAGATCCGGAAATAGCACAGCACTTGTTTGCACAGTGTGGAATCACAGTTGGTTGATCATATTACCTAAGAACAAAGAAACTAAAATATATAAATAAAAAGTTTATAGTTCTTGTATTGGTAAACGAGTACACATACGTTTAGGGTAATCACGTCGAATATCCCTAACACTATACCGGTCTCATACCCATGAACTTCTTTTTAACTAATCCCTACCCAATCTCGTACAATAATACATATCTCAATGTTTCCAGTTTTGGGGTTGTCCGTTGGGTTGGGATTCGGTTGTCAGTGTCAACCCTTCAATTGCTAATAAGCAACAATTATTCAAATGATTTGAAGATAAAACTAAAAGCTTACAAGTTTTTAATAAATAATAACCAACTAAGACTACTAGGTGTGGGGGCGGTATAGGAGAGGCAACCAAATGCCGGGCCTTGCTACACCACCCCCCTGGGGCGGCATAGGGGTAGGGGCGGCATGAGAGGCATTTCGTTGCCGTTGGTGCCGGGGCTCTTTTTGAGAGGAATCCAGATTTAATTGTTTTTTAATAGATTTTTTTATTATTTTTAATAATTCTGACCAATGAGGAGGCCCGTCATCATGGTGCATACCACCCCCTTAGAGGCCCATCATCAAGATGCCTCTCCTCCCACTCCTACGTGGCGGCCCATCATGAAAATGTCACCCCTCTCCATACCGAGTAGTCTAACAAATCATAAAAACTCTGATATTTATACTAAACATAAAGATAAACTAGGGAACTAAATCAATAAACGATAAAAGTAAACATATTTAAATAACAAATAATAATTATATTACTTTTATTACATGACTAAGAAAATTACATTAAGATAGCGGACAGGCGTACAACAAGCTGCGCCGCCACCCCTTTCTGAATAACATAGAGATACAGAAAATTTAATTAAATCATCTTACTACCTCTCATCTCTAATCTCAAAGCACATCCCCTAAAGCACAACAATGCCATAGAAGCGATACATGGATCAAATGGCATACTAAACACTAAGGGTATGTTTGGCAAGGAGCTTTTAAGAGCTTTTAGGAGCTTCAAGCTTCAAGCTTTTAAGAAAAAGCTCATACTCAATAAAAAACCTTGTTTGGTTGAAGAAGCTGGAAGCTTTTAGATTGGAGAAAAAACTCTATAGTGAAAAGCTACTAGTAGTAGCTTTTAAGAAAAAGCTCTACTAGCTACAAGCTTTTAATTAGTAAATGACACAAATACCCATTCTATTTTAAAAATAAAATAAAAACCTTCTTTACAAGTTTTTAATTATTTCCATTTTTGTCATTTTATACATTTTATTAAAAAGCTCCAGCTACTCTGCCAAACACCAAAATATATTTAAAAAGCTTCCAGCTAACAGCTTCCAGCTACCAGCTAGTTTTGCCAAACATACCCTAATATTTGGCAAAGGAGTTTTTAAGAGCTTTTAGGAGCTGCAAGCTTTTAAGAAAAAATCATACTCAATAAAAAACCTTGTTTGATTGAAGGAGTTGGATGCTTTTAGGTTGGAGAAAAAGCTCTATAGTGAAAAGCTACTAGTACTAACTTTTAAGAAAAAGTTCTACTAGCTACAAGCTTTTAATTAGTAAATGACACAAATACCCATTTTATTTTAAAAATAAAATAAAAACATTCTTTACAAACTTTTAATAATGCCTATTTTGGTCATTTTAAACATTTTATTAAAAAACTTCAACTATTCTGTCAAATACCAAAATATATTTAAAAAGCTTACAGCTACAAGCTACCAGCCACTGGCTAGTTTTACCAAACATACCCTATGACCACAATTAAACACATGGATGATCAAACATCATAACCCCGAATTACAAGAAAAAAAAAAAGACTCATCCTTGAGTCTTGCATATGACTTGATCCACGGCCCACATATCACTTAATCTACCACCATAAATTCCTGCTCTAACAGTACTAGCCCAATCCAAACCCAATGACCCAAATAACATAGCAAATGACCCAGGCATGGAAATGATCTTAAGAAGATTATTGGTCAAATACTAACCATTGACTCATGTTGGTGTCATGCATTGTGTAACAATCGCTAGTTCTACCGTCTACGTGACACTTATTTTTCCTATAATTATATATATATATATATATATATATATATATATATATATATATATATATATATATATATATATATATATAGGGGATGGTTCAATAGAGAACTCATTTTATTAAGAGAACTCGAGAACTCCTAATTAAATACAAAAAAATATAATAAAAAAAAATCATAACTCA
Source organism: Ambrosia x helenae (assembly GCA_030844895.1). Classification (NCBI taxonomy): domain Eukaryota; kingdom Viridiplantae; phylum Streptophyta; class Magnoliopsida; order Asterales; family Asteraceae; genus Ambrosia; species Ambrosia x helenae. Next base: position 22,485 of record JAUTDX010000545.1, on the reverse strand, counting down.
AAATTTAAGTAAAAAAATAGAAAACTAGTTCGGAGCTTCTCTTTCCCACATCATACCCGTTCGGGAAAAAAATAAAAAAATTAAAAAAAAAAACACACCTAAAAAACGCTACTGCACATGTGTAGTATAACCCAAAAGCCTAAACCACCCACCCCCAACTTACCCCCACCCAAAAACCTAATTCCACCCCACCCACCCCCAACTTACCCCCACTAAAAAACCTAAATCGCTTACCCAAAAACCTAAACCACCCATCCACCCCCTACCCAAAAACCTAAACCCACCCCACCCACCGCCTACCAAAAACCTAAGCCCCACCCGTCACAACCAAAAACCTAACCCCCACCAAAAAACCTAACCCCTACCCAAAAACCTAAACCCACCCCACCCCCAAAAACCTAAACCTTACAAACTAAACTAAAAAAAACTAACCCTAAAAGCTAAACTAAACCCAAAAACTAAACCCTAAAGCTAACCAGACATTTACTACACAGGTGCATTAGAAGTCGCCTATTTTTTATTTATTTTTTCTGAACCGGGATGACGTGGGAAAGAGAAGCTCCGAACCATATTTTTGGTTTTTGACTTAAATTTTGAGTTATGATTTTTTTTTTATTTTTTTCTTAATTTAAGTAAGAGTTCTCGAGTTCTCTCCCTAACTATGAGTTCTCAATTGAACTTTCCCCTATATATATATATATATATATATATATATATATATATATATATATATATATATATATATATATATAACATTTTGCAATGTCGGCTCTACTCACAAAAGTTACTGCAAACTATCGTCCAATGAAAAGCCGCTATCAAAATCGTATGGTCCAATGAAAAGGCGCTAGCAAAATCTTTGCAAACCGCCCAAAAGAAATGGCCCAGAAAAACTATTCTCAGCCCAAAAAAATAAGGCAAACCGCTCACAAAAATGTTTCAAGTAGCCCAAAATTACTCATGAGGTAAGCCGCCCAAAAAGAAAAAAATGGCCCAGAAAAACTATTCTCCGCCCAAAAAAATAAGGCAAACCGCTCACAAAAATGTTTGAAATAGCCCAAGAATACTCACGAGGTTTTAGTAATAACGAGTCATGTCACCGCACGCTCTCTCTTTCTCTTTGGTTTCACCGGCTGCTTGATGATTTGCTTCTTACAAGGCTAGAGAGGTCGGGGTGCGAGGCATGAAAGTGGTTTTGTTGGCTGTTGTATTCCGTTTGTGGTGGTAGAAACGGTGTGGCAGCGGCTGTAGATTGACAGTCAATCGGTACTGACGACTCCGAAGTTGGTCGATGACAATGGTGAGTCTTGGTTATAGGTTTATCAAAGCGTGCGAGAGCGTTTTTTTGGTAGCGGTTGCGTTTGAGGAACTATGGTGTTGGATACGTCCCGCCGTGTAGCACGGGTTAAGAAACTAGTTAAGAATATTTGCCAGGATTGCATGCAATGGTATTAATCCAGTTCCCGAACACATGAACACTCATACATATACATCGATCTGGCAGGAAAACAAAACCCGTACGGTTGGAATCCCACATCCCATATACCACCAGTTCACATGGGATGGAAAAACTGTTTTGTTGAAATTTCACTTTCCCGGAAAGGATTAACTAAAAGCCCTTAGTTGCTTCTGTTAAACCAACATCTTTTCCCCAAGAACTTGTAAATACTTCTGCTATGAAAAAGTTTGTGATAAGAAACGCTCATTTTTTCACGCTCTTGTTATAGTTAAACGGTCTTCTTCGGAGCCCATTTTCCAAACAAGGGTTAGCTAGCAACGAACAGTGGCGGATATAGAAATGTTTTTCAGTAGTAACGTTTTTCATTTTTTTTCATTTTAGTAGCAATGTTTTCCAAATTTCGTAAAAAAAAACAAATTTTTCACTAATTTTCCACTACGCGCGCGAAGTTGAGCCGCAACAGACGCGACCCCTGGTTCTTCCCTATGTCCGCCCCTGGCAACGAATAACCCCACAAACCTAAGACTCCTTACCAAATTCATGAGAGTGCAAAAAAGAAAATACAAGATATATATACCTCCCATTGAAGACGTAAGTGGATAACTCCCGTCTTCTTTTTCAAGAACCCTAGCCTTTTAACCCTGTCAAAATTCCTTTAAAGCTACAAAAAAAAAAAAACCTTGTTTTCCTATTGGGGGGAGAACATGTTACAAACATTTTTAAATAACATGCTTACTTTAACGCAAACACATCACCAAAGTCCTTACATTCTGAACCGTTATTACTTGGGTTACATAGCGAGGAAATTTGAATAGATTTATTTGGTTTGACAAGCCCCACCTGTCTTGACTGGTGGTTAAGAGGTGCATAATTATCCTAACACATTGCCACTGTTTATGATGAACGTGGCAAAAGGTAACAAACATCAAACAGTTAACTTCGGTTTCAAACGCTTAGCAACTTGTAATATTGTCTAGTTAACAATCGATATGATTAGTATTTATGTGGATCTAGCAAACATTACAGTTTTATTTACAAAAACATGTGAATTCACCAACCTATGTGTTGGCATAAATTAGTAAGCTTTTATCAGGTCGCATGTGTTGGCACAAATTAGAACTCATCAATATTGTCTAGCTAACAATCGATATAATTAGTTTCTATGTGGATCTAGCAAACATTACAGTTTTATTTACAAAAAAACCTGTGAACACACCAACTTATGTGTTGGCACAAATTAGCATGTTTTTTTAACGGTAAGTTTTATTACACCTTAATTCCACCTCACATTGCACTTGAAAGGATTTGAACCCATAACCTCACATTTATAAGGGGAGACACTATACCACTAGACCAAGATGTCATGGGTACCATGTTTTTCTTAGGCCGCTAAGGTACCACTACTAGGATGCACTTGGGAGTCCCATTCATGCATATCAAATAATTACAATTTTCTGACTTTCTATTTTATTTATGTTGGTTATGTTTTATATTGGGTTCAACCTTGTTTTGCGCGTGTTAACACTTTACTTTAAACTTTTGCTTCCGCTGAACTGTTTTTGAAACTAAATACTTCTCATGTGTAACGAGCAAACGTTTTTTCAATCATATAGAAGTCGTTCAATATGAGCAATGACTTGGATCCTAGTGTGTCACACACCTCGCGGTAAAACACCGCATGTGGAATGTAACACCCTATCCCATAACCCGGATAATTTAATAGATAAAAATAAGCTTAAACATAACTTGGCATCATCACACCATTAATTTCGTTTACATCAACTAGATCAAAATATGTGTTTTAGGAGTGACCACGTGTATCACGTTAATTACGATAATTACATCCCACAAAAACTGAAGTTTAAGCCCTTGAAACATGATATTCGCGGAAGCCATCAAGATATATCGTTCGGTCCTTCAAATGATGCTTGATTTTCACCCGAGCTCAACCTACACGTAACTAGGATCAAACGGCATTAAACAACCCATTAGACAGTTAAATAAAATAAAACTGAATGGAAAACTGAATTCTAATAAGTCATGCTAGTTTTAGGAAATATCCTCTGCTCAGTTTTCCTCTGCTCTAACTATCCTTTGGTCTGAGCAAACATCCTCTGCTCATTCTTCCTCTGGTCTATACAATCCTCTAGTCCGAGCAAACATCATCTGCTCATTCTTCCTCTGGTCTATACAATCATCTGGTCTAAGCAAACATCCTCAGCTCAATCTTCCTCCAGTCTATACAATCCTTTAGTCTGAGCAAACATCATCTGCTCATTCTTCCTCTGGTCTAAACAACCCTCTGGTCTTTAGATTTACTTACCGATTAGTCTAATTGAACCATTATCTTGTATTGTATGCATACCATCATGTTAGGGTCCACAAAGAATGAGTCTAATTATCTACTATATTCAGCTTTAAGTGGCGCTTGAGCCCTTGTCTCAAGTGCCACCACAATTTCGGCTTTCGGCTTTAAGATTACACTCGATGGTGTTTACCTTGTGTGCAACCATTCTATTATCCAATTTGACTTTTCAAGACATCAATATAGCATCAAACATTGTATCTCGTGCGAACATTAATCACTATAATGTAATACCAGATTTTGTAAGATAACTTACCTTTAGACGTGCTCCTTTCCTGGGTCCTTCTTCGTCCCTTGGACACTTGAAGGTGCGTTCTCCTTGCCTATTTGGTCAACATTCATTAGATCATTTATATTCTCAACAAATGACCTTAACATGGATTCTCTTGTTAACATTTCCTTTATCACACAGCAATAATTGTAGCACCCCAACCCGGATGGGCTGACGTGTCACAATAGCGTTGGTTCAGAAAGACATAATTCCATTTATTTATTTGCCAATGGTACAAAATACTAGACAAACTAACTTAAGATTTAAAAAGCAAACTAACACAGTTAAATGGGTTTACCCAACATCTTTATATTTATTTCTAAGCTTTATTTTCTCTCTTTGCCCGCCCAAGGTAACCTGTGAATACAAAAAGAATTTATGCAATGAGCCGAATGCTCAGTACGGAATAATAGGCTTGAAATAACAAACAAGAATAAATATTTACCGAGAGATGATCAAGACGTAACGTATAAAATGATACTATGCGGAGTAACTTAATATAATAACAAAATTGTACCATGCGGATGAACCCATGAGCTAAATATGAAACATGACAACATACAAGTAGCTACTCCTGTATAATTATCACATGAGATGGCGAGTTGGCTTACCCGTTATCCACCTCGATAACTTAAATCCTAGGATCGATCCATACGCCTCCTAATAAGAGACGTCGTGAACTGATCTCACCGTCACGGGTGGTGCACATGTTGTCGATGCCGCAACAACATGCTCGTGGGACACTCCATGAGAAGCGGAACTCAGGGTTTCGGAATACAAAGAGGTCTTATTCAAATAATTCCATAACAATAGAAACATATATAGTTTTAACAACATGAAACTTATATTAGGAACATGCGATAGTGAATACGACAACTTAATTCTATCGCATGATATCAAAGTTAATCCAATATTCAATATTATAATAAGAACATGAAATGAACGGACAGCCAAACGAATCGATGTTTCAAAGATGTGAGGAGTTTGCAAAGATATATAAAATTAAAGGGTTTATTTAACAAATGAATATGAAAGCAACCAAGAGTGGGGGTAAGGATCCGTACCTTTAATGTTCCAATCCAGTGCAAACTTGTTTATGGGCTTAAGTAATTATCTTAAAAGAGGTTATAAGGGTGGCCTTCTGGCAAGCAACTCCGAATTTTTATCTAAAAAAAGAACCCAATATGTTAGCATCTCCCATTGTATTTAATACGAACATCATGAGATAGACTATCGATACTCGGGTCCGACTCTTATTCAGTGTCAGGACCATCTCGCTCTTATTCAGTGCAAGACTGTAGTTTCGACATTCACTCGATCGGATATTGTCGTATAAATATAATGTAGGTAGGCTAACATACCGATAGGTAGCTCCAATTGGCTCTTAATGTGTGTTAGAGTGAAAATGAATGAAAAGAATTTTTTTTGGCAGTGGTCGCATTTTATACTGCACAAATCTTATTTAGTAGCCTCCAAGTCTCATTTTGAAGTTATCTCAATCTCAATTTATGCACACATATACGTATTTATCATCTAATTATTATTATTATTATTATTATTATTATTTAATTAATTAATTTAAGCTGCTTAACTCGTTTTTCTCTTATAACTTTTAACCTATAACGTTTTAGTAAGTTCCAAATATACAGCTAAGTCGAGCTAATTTTTATCTACACGTTAACCTAAGTTTCATTAAAAACGGAATAAGGTTCAAATATAATATAATTTATTATTATTATTATATGGTCTCATATAACACTAAATACTTCTCTAGATCTAATCTACTAGACATGACTCGTCTAGATATCTTTTAATTATATCTTTTAAACGATACTCAACAACGAGCGTTCGTTCAAATGCCTTTCATTTAAATGAATTGTTTTATTTCATAATATTCTTTTGTTTATTTTGAACACTTCTGTAAAACTAATATTTTAAACTTTGTCATAATTGATTAATTACAATTTTTTTATTATTACTACTATTATTTTTAGTTTATAATTTGACGGATATTACAATAATGCTATCATTTGCTAATCTTTCTAACAAAAGTCTGACTTAAGCATTTAATCGAGCACTTGGTGTGCACCAAAATACACTTTCAATCTCATGGATGATTACAACTAGATAACACCCAATTTACATATAGTACAATCACTTTCAATCAATTACATGCATAATATCGCAACTACAAGCAAATTAATGTATGATAACCAAGAATCATGCCATGGATGATGGGCTTTGCCTAACTTCACAAAACCCCCTTCTCCTATATTGATAAACCATCACATTACAAATCACAACCACTCAATTAAGAGATTTCTTGCTAATTTGTCACTCATAACAGTAAAGGACCATCAAATGACCCACAATTTCCAATGATTACAAACCCATTTTATGTATCCTCTCCATAAGGATACAAGACACTTCAAAAACAAAAATTAAAAGTTACCTTAGTGCTTATCACCTTCTATATGATAAAACCTAGCAACATGCATAAGTTTCCCTGGTGATTTGGCCTTGATTATGCTTGAATTTGGTGTTTTATTGAGGAGGAAGGGTTGGGGAGATGATCTCCTCCTCTGATTATCGATTCACACACCTACCTTGTGTGTGTAATTCCCCTTTCTCCTCCTAATAACACTCCATGTTTCCAAAATGTACATATCTGGCCCTTACAATTTTGTCATATGCAACAAGTCTAGTTATTATAACTAATCATGATAAGTTTTTATGTTAAATTATTATGGTGCTGTTCTAAATCGATTAACGGGGTTAGTCGGTTTATGAGCATACAAATTACCCGTTTTATTAGCTAACCTAATAGCATTAGCTAGCATCACACAATATCATATAATATCCACATAAATAAATAATAAGATTAGGGGCGTTACAACTCCACCCCCTAAGAGGGTTACGTCCCCGAAACTAGGAACATGCCAAATATGTAGGGGTAGAATCGTCTCATTTCTTCCCCGGACTCCCAAGTGGTGTCCGATCCCTTTTTATGCTCCCATTTTACTTTGACTTGATCAATAGTCTTGTTTCTGAGGCGTTTGACCTTACGATCATGTATCTCTAACGGCTTTGCAACGTAATTTAATTTATCATTTATCTCTCATCTAGTGGTATATACGCGGCTTCATCGGCCAAACACTTCTGGAGATGTGATACGTGGAAAGTGTTATAAATGCCACTCAATTCTTTGGGTAATTCCAAGTGATATGCCACTTGACCCACTCTTGCCAGAATTTAAAAGGTCCAATGTACCTTGGTCCCAATTTATCTCTTTTTCTAAATCGAATAATTCCCTTCCAAGGAGATACTTTTAACATGACCCTATCTCCCGGTTGGAATTCAATCGACTTTCTCCACTTGTCAGCATAAGATTTCTGTCTATCTTGAGCCACTTTCAGATGACCATGAACAATATCAGTCTTCTCATTAGTGGCCTTGATTACATCCTTGCGAGCTAATTCTCTAGGACCTATCTCGCCCCAACATACTGGCGTCCGACATTTCCTTCCGTACAACAACTCATACGGTGGCATACCGATACTGGCATGATAGCTATTATTATATGCAAATTCCACTGAGGGCAAATGAGTATCCCAACTGCCACCAAAATCAATCATACACGCTCGCAACATATCTTCGAGCGTTTGCATGGTCCTTTCGCTTTGTCCGTCAGTTTGGGGATGACAAGCTGTACTGAGTAGCAATTTAGTGCCCAACTAAGCTTGAAAATCTTGCAAAAATCGCGAAGTAAACCGGACATCCTGGTCCGACACAATCGATAACGGTACTCCGTGACAAGAAACTATCTCATTCATGTACACATCCGCCATTTTCTCAGCAGAGTATGATTCTCGAATCGGAATGAAATGTGCACTTTTTGTTAGTCGATCGACTACAACCCAAATAGCATCAAACCCTCTCGGTGTCTTTGGTAGTTTGGTTAGCAGGTCCATAGTCACATGTTCCCACTTCCAAATCGGTATTTCTAGAGGCTGCAACTTCCCGTACGGCTTTTGATGTTTGGTTTTGACTTGCAAACAAGTCGCACACCTTTCCACATATTTTTCTATATCTCATTTCATTCTGGGCCACCAATAATGGACTTTAAGGTCCTTATAAATTTTTGTGGCACCGGGTTGAATCGAGTAACGTGATTTGTGTACCCCGTCCAATAATAAGGCTTTCACGTAACATGAGTTCGGGATCCAAATCCTCCCGAATCGAGTCTTCATCCCATTATCTTTAGTCATTAATTCTTCAATTTGTCCTTTTATTCTTTCTTTCTTCAAGTTTTCTACTTTCACTGCTTCATTCTGGGCTTCGCGGATTTTATCAATCAAACCCGATGTCACCACTAGTTGCGTTGACCGCACCTGAATAGGTGCGTATTCGCTTTTTCTGCTTAGGGCATCAGCCACAACATTGGATTTTCCCGGGTGATAGTGAATTTCACAGTCATAGTCCTTTATCATCTCTAGCCACCGTCTTTGCCTCATATTTAGGTCCTTTTGATCAAAGAAGTACTTTAGACTCTTATGATCCGTAAAAATTGTGACCTCCACACCATACAGGTAATGTCTCCAAATCTTTAATGCGAAAACCACCGCTGCCAACTCAAGATCGTGGGTCGGGTACTTGGTTTCATGACTCTTCAACTGTCTCGAGGCGTAGGCTATAACCTTATCTCTCTGCATTAAGACACACCCTAACCCAAGAAGGGACGCATCCGAATACACCACCATATCTTCGGTACCTTCGGGTAATGTAAGTATAGGGCGCTAATCAACTTCTCTTTGAAAATTTCAAACGCTTTCTGTTGTTTATTCGTCCATAAATATTTTTCATTCTTGCGGTCAATTTTGTTAATGGAGTTGAAATCACCGAGAAATCCTCAATAAATCTCCGATAGTATCCTGCCAATCCCAAGAAGCTTCTAACTTCAGTCGGGCTTTTCAGTGGGCTCCAATTAGCCACCGCTTCGATCTTTGTGGGATCTACAGATATCCCTTCAGGATTAATGACATGGCCGAGGAATTGCACTTCTCAGAGCCAAAATGCGGATTTCGAAAATTTTGCAAACAACCTTCTCGTCTCAAATTAGTTCACACTTCCCGCAAATGGTGGGCGTGTTCTACTTTATTCTTTAAGTATACCAAGATGTCGTCAATGAAGACTATCACAGATTTATCTAACATGGGCTTACACACCCGATTCATGAGATCCATAAAAGCTGCGGGTGCGTTTATTAACCCGAATGACATTAACAAAAACTCGTAGTGCCCATACCGCGTTCGAAATGTTGTCTTAGGCACGTCTTCTTCCTTTACTTTCAACTGATGGTACCCCTAACTCAAGTCGATTTTTGAGAACCAACTTGCGCCTTGTAGTTGGTCAAATATGTCATCAATCTTGGTAGGGGTACTGATTCTTTACCGTTAGCTTGTTAAGCTCCCGGTAATCTATGCACATTCGGAGCATACCATCTTTCTTCCTCACAAATAGTACTGGTACTCCCAACGGGGAAACACTCGGCCTAAGGAACCCCTTATCCAGGAGTTCTTGTATTTGCTTCATCAACTCTTGAAGTTCCGAAGGTGCCAATCGATAGGGTGCCTTGGCCACTGGCTTGGTGATGTCGTGTGGATTTGGTTTTTTTAAAACCAACACTTTCCCAAAAGAAGTGTCAAGGCTCGATGAAAAAGGGTAATTAAAGGTGACTTTCAAACTAAAACACTTATCAAAGTTTTAAATTTATAAAAGTAAAACGATATCTGCTGACCAGTCTAAACCCACACGATAGGCAAGTGGACCTATCGAGCGTAGTATAGGTAATAGCAAGTACCGAGTATCGAACCCTAAGATACGACTTCCCCTACTCAGTTTCAAGTTGCTTTAATAAAAACAAAGATAAAATAAAATAAAAGAAAGAGAATGAGAGTGACCAGTGTAAAAATCAATACTGACACAAAGTGCTGCTGTGGGATCAAACTTTATCTTGGGACTGATTAATAGTAATTAATTCACTAAAGTGGCGTGAACAAGTGCGCACTTATGCTTAACGTGGTGTTGCTACAACATTCTCCAGAGGTGACTGTTATCGCAAGACGAGCTGTGTTCTTGTTGTTAAAGTGACGGTCTCCCGAACCGGTAAGCTCACCTCTCAGTACTGCCAGACAGACTACTCAAGACTGTGTATACCCAACCCTGAATGATCCACCTCCCAATACTGCAATAATGACATCTTAAACCCTTAAAACTTTTATGGACAACTTGCCGATGGCCGGAGTATGACTGAACAAGAAACCACTTGATATCATAAGAGAGTCGTGACCAACTGGCATAGGTGCATCTCTTACTTGAATAAATTAACCTTTTAAAAAGTGAATGATCTATTATTAACTGTGCGGCAGTATAATGGTAAAAGAAAATAAAGACTGTTTTCTTTTAACACGGGTTCACCAATACTTAACCTGCGCCAAAGCTATCACATAGACCAAGAAGCTAAGTCGCAAGATTAAGCCTTGGCTTATCACCAAGACCAAGTATAAAGACCGTACCGACCCTAAGTGAGATCTTGATAGTAGAGGATTAAGCCACTAAGTGTGTGTATTTCTACCCACAAATGGGCCAATCACTACTCGTGGGATTAGGTTAGCTCACAAGTGCATGGGTTGTTACACACCATGGGTACACTCATGAGTCCTCCTACTTCCTACCAAGACACCTACAAGACCAAAGACTAGTTAATTAGTTAGTTAATTCATCATACAAAGTTGAAGTGAAAAGTGTAACACCCCTACCGATGGCGGAAACATCGGGATGTCACGCATTGATGATTGTTCAGTAGCTCATGGTGAATAATAAATTTCAATAAATGATTTAAATAAATTACATACAATTGTTCTACAACAATTCGTACATCAAAATGAATAATACTATGCACACATCTTCAAGCATTAACTCAAATCTTCAAGCAAGTAGAACCTGAAACATGTTAAATTTGAAAATATTTTTGGGTCAACAAAAGTTGGTGAGAATTACATAGGTTTTGATAATCGAATAAAAATGTTGTGCAATTCATGTGTCATGGCAAGTCTAGTCCATATGTGAAAACATACTAGAAGTAAATCGAGTGCATAATCAACCCTTGTGACTGTTGTATTGTGGTCCATCCCATGCGCACATGGTTCACTCGAATATGTTATGCGATAACAAACACCCACGCTACCTTTGTAGGAGGCACGTATCTGGGTGGGATTGTCAGTCCAATAGATCTATCAATGTATACCGTCGGCTGATCAATGTTAATGATTATGCTAGAATTGTGCTTACCCTAGTCATGTTCAAGACATAATGCAACATAGAAAAACACATAGACACATTGATGATTGAATTGCATATGTAATGTTGTAACATGTTTCACCCCAAAAACGGTGATAAATAGAAAAGGGGCTATGTAAAACTCACCTTAGCAAAGTGTTATACTTCTTGAAAAATTTGAATAGTGTGTTGCCCAACCAATGCCAAATATCACCCTATAATTAAGGTAATAAATATGTCTAAGTCTTTCTAGTCTACAAATATATTCTAGGGTTTCGAATTGGGGATAAGTGTTCGTTTGATTAATAAATAAATTGTTTAATAAATAAGAGAAATTTGATAAATAACTAAACAAAAGTCTTTTTGTAAATTTTAAATTAAAGATGGTCACAATAATAAGTTTTAAGTATGAAAATAATTTTTATAAAATTATTTCCTTAAAAATAGAATATTAAATCTATTTATTTCAAATTGTCAAAATATAACTTTATTATTTAAAAATATTAAAATTAAAGAATTATTAAATTTAAAATTGTATTTCTGTTCCAAATAATCAGAACTAATTTGTATAAAATTTTGGTGTAAAAATATTAAAAATTGGATTTATTATGATTTAATTATGATTAAAAACTAACAAAAAATGATTAAAAATATTAAATAAATGATTTTTCAGAAATAAAAATCATTTCAGAAAAGTTTATTGTTATATAAACTCAGAATAATTTTTGTGGAAATTTATAAAATTGTTTTGATATTTTTATAGAATTTTATAATTAATAAGGAATAAACTTGTAATATTTATTATAAATAATAAAAAAAATAATTTTTGAAAAACTAAAAGTTGTATAATAAACTTTGTTATGAGATTAACATAATAAAATTTTTATAGAATTTATAAAGTATTTTTAGTATTTTTAAAATTATTTTTAATAATAGTGAATATAAAAGTGTAAAAGAAAAATAAAAAGAAAAAGGAGGAAAAAAGGGTTGCAGGTGCCAGGGCTCGAACCCGAGTCCCTGGCCGGCTCAACATGTTAAACAAGGTGGTATCACCAACTGGTCTACACGACAGTTGGTGATTTTTTTTGTCGTTTGATTCTAATTAAATGATGACTGTACTGAGTCATCTTCCCCAATTGATACGAACGAAGCCCTAGATTTCTAATCCCGTTAATTAACCATCAATAGCCCCTGTAATTGTGGGGCTATTGCTTGGACAGGGCCGATTAACGTAATTGAATAAAGAAATTGATCTTACCAGACCAAGTACGTACGTAATTTGAAGTCAAAGAGGAAAAGTCAAAAGCTTCGATTGCACAGATTTGAGAATCAGAGAGGAAGAATAAAGAAGGGGGTTTGTTAGTCGGCGAGTGATTAAGGTCTGGGTGGTTTCAATTTATAGTAATCGTTACGAATTGGTTGATATGGCAAGTGTTGACCTCGAATTGAATGGTACGCGTTTAGGGTTTCAATTGGATTGCTAATCACCTAATTGACAGCTGTGGTTGACGAGGAGGGACGATTAAAGCTCGAATCAATTGAGATTACTTCCAGATTTAGATCAAAGGGGTGCTAATTGTGCGAGTCAAAGTGTCGGCAGAAAGGTTGACTTCTAAAAGTCCAACCTAGTTGCCTTGGGTATTTGTTAAGATTAAAGGCTCTTAGTTTATAACACCAAAACTGATGTGGCCTAGTGGTGGGTGTTTATGGTGTTAAGTAATGGACCGGTTTGGGCGCAGGTTCGAGTCCCGGCCCAAACGGTTTTTTTTTGTTATATTTTTTTTTTGATTTTTAACACTCTATTTATATATATAAACTATATATATAGTTTCCCAAAAAAAAATGTTACGAATATAATACGAAACGTCAAGATCCAGCGACTTTATTGAATAAACGAAATTACAAAATAAATAAAAATTTCGAAACGTTACAAAAAGAATTAAACAAGAACACAACACCACTTAACAAACAAAAACTATATAATCCATACCAAGATAAGTCTTCACCCTAGCAGCACTTAATTAATCTAGCCAGACATTGGCTGTATAACTTGCACACTATCTTTGGTGTTTGAAGAACACATAGTTGTGAGTGTAGGTGGATTAAAGAAGATGTTTTGGATGAGTTTTAGTGATCTCTCTCTCAACTCTCAATCAACAGGTGTTTATGGAGTGATACCAAGCTCCAAAGGTCACTTGCAAGACCCTTAAGGTGGCTGAAGTGTGAGTAAAACTTGGTTGAAATGGGATGCCCAAAATGTGGAGTGGAGGGCTCTATTTATAGGCAAATCAGCTCAAGCACGCCCTTGACAACGTTCTGGCACGCCATGCACGAAAACGCGTACTGTTGCAGAGTCCTTTTGTGCATATGTGTCTGTACCAGGGCTGGCACGCCCGTGCTTAAGAGAGTGGCACGCCCGTGCTTCTTCAGTTTTGTAACCGTCTTGTCAGTCTTGGTCGGTTTGAGCCTTGGAGAACACGTTGATTAAAGCACGCTCGTGCTACTTCATGGGGCACGCCCGTGCACATAAAAAAGCCTCAGATTTGACTCCTGTTGAGTTGAAAATGTTGACTAGTTGACCTGGAACAAAGGGCACGGCCGTGCATAGTCCTAAGCGCGACCGTGCTTCATCTGGATCTTCACAAAAAGTCTTCAAATCCTTGTCTTTTAAGCCGGCTTTCACTTCTTTTCACTTTTCACCTTCAATACCTGCAATTATCATAAAAAGGAAACAAACCGTGACAATACCAAGATAAAAGCCTGATTTTGGGTGATAATTAGGTGAAAATATGTATATAAAACCTGCTAATTTTAGGACTCATCACTTGGCCACCAGCTTGGCCCCCGAAACTAGTTCTATCCCAAATTCCACTTCCCTTTCCAGAGGCATTCCCGGTAAGTCTTCCGGGAATACATCCTCAAAATCCCGGACCACAAGCACATTTTCAATTTTTGGATTTTCTTTTCGGCTATCAATCACATAGGCTAGGAAAGCCTTGAAACCGTGTTGGATCAGCTTCTTAGCTTCCAAAATGTTACACACTATGGGGTGACAATCGGTTTCCCCATGGATAGTAACAAGCTTCCAATTTGGTGCCAGTAATTGAATCACCTTGCGGTTGCAATCTACTTTAGCGTGGTGAGTTGATAGCTAATCCATGCCCACCACAACTTTAAATTCCTTCATCCCCATCGGAATTAATTCTATCGGAAAGATTTGCTCTTCTATGACAATTTCACAACCTTGGCATATGTCAAAAACATGGAAACTTTTGTTATCCCCTATTTCTACCTCTAAGGGCATTGATAGTTTCAATTATTTAAAATGAGGGTGTTGAATAAGCCTATTGGAAACAAAAGACTTATTCGTACCAGTATCAAACAACATTTTTACGGTACATAATTTATAATGATTGTACCTGATATCACATTTGAGTCATGTTTTGCCTCTTCCGCAATGACATGGAATGATCGTGCATGCGGCCTTGAGGCTTTGGCTTTATTTTCATTCTTCTTTTTAGTTTGAACCGTTTCTTTGCACTCTGCCTTCTTATGACCAGGCTGAAAGCAACCATAACAAATGGTCACCTTGGTTGGGCAATTTGCAACCCCATGGCCCAGCTTTCCACAGTTTGCACAAGGTTTATCTTTGAAGTAACACTCGCCCTTATGTATCATTCTACATATCTTGCAGCTTTGGGGCGACCCCCCTTTAACATTCCCCTTCTTCGGGGACTCCCCAATCTTCGGCTTTTTAGTCGGGTTCGGGTTGGCATCATGAGCTTTACTTTCCCCTCTCTTTCCACTTGTTTCTTTAACTCCATTTCTCTTTCTCGAGCAACATTGATTATGTCTGAAAAGCTTTCAAACTGGGAAGGAGTGATAAACTCCCTATACTTGGCACTCAGCATGTTGTGGAAATAGTAAATCTTTTGTTCCTCAGTCTGGACAAGGTCTCCACAGAACTTCATTTTATCAAGAAACATTCCCGTGACCTTGTCAATTGATTCACCTTTCTACCTCATCTGCATGAATTCTTCTTTAATCTTGTTCACAACCGCCTTGGGATTGTGGTGTTTTAAGAAGGAGTTTTGAAATCTTCACATGTCACATTCCTCAAAACTCCAGCATCCATTCCACCTTTAATTACATCCCACCAATCTTTTGCCATATCCCTCAATTGGTCTGTGCCAAAGGCCACGCGGTCCATAGGGTCTCAATGAATCCTTTCGAAGATATCTTCTACCTCCGATATCCACTTCAGACATTCAACAGGGTTGACTTCACCTTTTGTAAGTCCTTGGCTTGCAAGCCATGAACTTATCATATGAACAAGCCTTCTTTGCTTTACTTTCCTCCAATTCTTGGAGAATACTTTCTCTCATTTCGCTGCATCTTTCTTCCACCACATTCAACGTGGTGGTTTGCAGCTTGTCTATGAAGGAAGGTAGGCTATTTTCAAGAGCCTTACCCACCGTTTCAGCAATACTGCTTTGCATCTCCTCCCGAGTGAGAGGTGCTTGAATCTCAGCTTCGTTTCATTTGCCATCTTACTGCAATAACGTTCCATCATTAGAAACATTTCAAAGTTACATCACCGTATTTATTCTGCTTAATCACATCCTTGCTAGGATGAGATTTTGTGTTTTCAGCTTTACTGCTTTAGTTGAGTCTTAACTCAACTTATCCGCCTATTAGCGTGTTTTTAGAGTCTAGTGCCCAGGCACTACACCCTAAATTCCCATTAAATTTCAGCTTTAGTTATAACTGCTTTACTATTTGCAATGACTACATAAATAATTCTTACCGGATGAGAAGACCAAACTTGATACCGACGTTTGTCTTGTCTAACATTGGGCTCTGAATACCACTTGTAACACCCTATCCCATAACCCGGATAATTTAATAGATAAAAATAGGCTTAAACATAACTTGGCATCATCACACCATTAATTTTGTTTACATCAACTAGATCAAAATATGTGTTTTAGGAGTGACCACGTGTATCACGTTAATTACGATAATTACATCCCACAAAAACTAAAGTTTAAGCCCTTGAAACATGAGATTCGCGGAAGCCATCAAGACATATCGTTCGGTCCTTCAAATCATGCTTGATCTTCCCCCGAGCTCAACCTACACGTACCTAGGGTCAAACGTCATTAAACAACCCGTTAGATGGTTAAATAAAATAAAATTGAATGGAAAACTGAATTCTAATAAGCCATGCTAGTTTTAGGAAATATCATCTGCCCATTCTACCTCTGGTCTATACAATCCTCTGGTCTGAGCAAACATCCTCTGCTCATTCTTCCTCTGGTCTATACAATCCTCTCTTCTGAGCAAACATCATCTGCTCATTCTTCTTCTGGTCTAAACACCTCTTTGGTCTTTAGATTTACTTACCGATTATCTAATTGAACCATTATCTTGTATTGTATGCATACCATCATGTTAGGGTTCACAAAGAATGAGTCTAATTATATACTATATTCAGCTTTAAGTGGCGCTTGAGCCCTTGTCTCAAGTGCCACAACAATTTCGGCTTTCGGCTTTAAGATTACACGCGATGGTGTTTACCTTGCGTGCAATCATTCCATTATCCAATTTGACTTTTCAAGACATCAATATAGCATCAAACATTCTATCTCGTGGCGAACATTACTCACTATAATGTAATACCAGATTTTGTAAGATAACTTACCTTTAGGCGTGCTCCTTTCCTGGGTCCTTCTTTGTCCCTTGGACACTTGAAGATACGTTCTCCTTGCCTATTTGGTCAACATTCATTAGATCATTTATATTCTCAACAAATGACCTTAACATGGATTCTCTTGTTAACATTTACTTTATCACACAACAATAAGGCTATCATTTGCTAATCTTTCTAACAAAGGTCTGACTTAAGCATTTAATCGAGCACTTGGTGTGCACCAAAATACACTTTCAATCTCATGGATGATTACAACTAGATAACACCCAATTTACATATACTACAATCACTTTCAATCAATTACATGCATAATATCGCAACTACAAACAAATTAGTGTATGATAACCAAGAATCATGCCATGGATGATGAGCTTTGCCTAACTTCACAAAACCTACTTTTCCTATATTGATAAAACCATCACATTACAAATCACAACCACTCAATTAAGAGATTTCTTGCTAATTTGTCACTCATAACAGTAAAGGACCATCAAATGACCCACAATTTCCAACGATTACAAACCCATTTTATGTATCCTCACCATAAGGATACAAGACACTTCAAAAACAGAAATTAAAAGTTACCTTAGTGCTTATCACCTTCTATATGATAAAACCTAGCAACATGCATAAGTTTTCCTAGTGAGTTGGCCTTGATTATGCTTGAATTTGGTGTTTTATTGAGGAGGAATGGTTGGGGAGATGATCTCCTCCTCTGTTTATCGATACACACACCTACCTTGTGTGTGTAATTCCCCTTTCTCGTCCTAATAACACTCCATGTTTCCAAAATGTACATATCTGGCCCTTATACTTTAGTCATATGCAACAAGTCTAGTTATTATAACTAATCATGATAAGTTTTTATGTTAAATTATTATGGTGCTGTTCTAAATCGATTAACGGGGTTAGTCGGTTTATGAGCATACAAATTACCCGTTTTATTAGCTAACCTAATAGCATTAGCTAGCGCCACACAATATCATATAATATCCACATAAATAAATAAATAAGATTTGGGGTGTTACATGAAAATTTCAGGGTGTGACGACGCGATACTTTTTCCAACCACTATGTGCAATTCCTTGGGCCTTATAATTTAATCTAATATTTGGTGGCTCGACTATCCATGACCTTAATAATGTACATGGTCTACCCAACTTATTTTTGTTTGTTTACTTGTGAATTGAAGAAAGTTTTTAAAAGCCCAACCAACGTGGATGTTGAATGGAATTTATAGATAAGTGTGGCATGTAACAAATTTTCCCGGGCTAACTATACTACTTAAAGGCCCAAATTTCACATTCTCCTCCCTTGTTGGGATCATTGTATGAATCCTCAAAATACCCTGCCCATTATGAACAAGGTGACGACCCTAACCCTAATTTCCCAACGCCAACATGCAATACTTGAGAACTACCCTGCCATCTATGCAAAAAGCCTTTGTTACCCCTAAACCACGAGCTTTCTTTCAGGACGCACGATATCTTCATTTGACTCGTGTTAAACTAGAATTCAATATCTATTCTTTGCAATGTATCACCTTCCTGAGGGTCAACCCCATTCAATGCCTTCATATCCAACCTCAACTTTTCCAGCTTACCTTTTCTTCTAGGTAAATATCGAATCGCAGAGATGTTAGATATATGATGTTGTTAGTTTCACGATGTTCATGATCCTCATTTTGGATAGCCGACCTGGGTTGGTTTCTTGAGCCTTATAATCGAATCGCGGAGATGTTAGATCGGAGCACAAATACACCACTACTTCATTTGACAAATATGTGGTTTAATTTTCCTTTACAAACTCCATTTGAAACAACCAAAGCTCAGGTACCACTTGATGCAAACTTAAGCACCTTCAAATGGCTCAAAAGCAAAGGATTATATTCAACGGATTTAGACCGAATGATTCAAAGGTAAGACTAAAGCTTGAGATTGTTTTAATAAAAGATGATTATCAAACTAACAAATATGAAAACCCTGATACTTATACTATACATTAAGATAAACTAGGAAATTATATCAATACAAGATAAAAGTAAACGTATTAAATAATTAAAGAGAAAGAGAAAATATAATTCTATACTCTCTTTGCTTCTTATCTCTAATCTTCAATTTGTAACAAGTCGGCCCATTTTATTCCTTTATGAGCTCAACATGTCCCTCGTGAGCCTAACCATGCCACCAACCAAAACGATACCTGGATCGAATGATCTTGCATCATATACATAAAACCCTATTTCATAAAACAACTCAAAGAATTATAAAAGATTGTGGCACGTTCACATATGCAGGACCAACGATGATTCTATAAAATATTCAACATTTATAAAACTCAAATAATTTTATCAGTTTCATAAAGATTTACATGTCCTATCCACGTCCCATAAAAAATATGCCTCTTAGTCCTTAACGGATTAAATAATTTAAACTAATTTTTAAATTTATTTTAATTGTGCCCAAGTTGTAAGTGCTATATGAATTTTCTATTAAAAAATCCAACACATGTATAGAAATTTATAAAAAAATGTGCCTTGAAAAATATGTGCCCTAACCATGTAGCCTCCTCAGTTATTCTAAGAGCCTCTCATAAATTATATTAATATGAAACATTTATAAAAGCATATTAATCATGACAAAAAAATATTTTTATAACTTGTTAGCTTTTTATGGAGAATACAAAATTTATATATGAAGTATAAAACAAAACTTGGTTAGAAGAAATATCAACAAAAAAGATAACTTTCAACATACCCTCATGTCCGGAAAAAGAATAAACCAAATTCGTGTACAATTGTATTAACTAGAAGGAATCGTGAGGTTACACCTCACCCAAAAAGACAAACAGAAATAGACAAAAAAGACGCTATTGCACCGACGGATACTAATTAATATGTATACTAATTGGGTAAATGACAAATCTTTTTTATTTGAAATTGTACCAAATTTTCCTTATGATATTCTTAACAAGGTAGCAATATTTTGTGTTGTCTACAATATGAGGTAGTTAGTCAATACATGTAGGAAATACGTGAATGCCCATCAAACCTTGAAATGATTCCTAAAGTTGTCTTTACTCTTTCAAGTACATGGCAAATGCACTTTTCTCATGATTTTTAAACGTTAATAACTTTTAACGACATTTAAAAAAAAATTACACCATATTAACTAGCGTTTTACTGTGTTTCCAATGAGTACCAAAGTGCTATACAAAAAAACGAAAAAGAAAAACAATTTGTTTTATAGATTTTTGTTCATGCTGAAAAAACACAATGCATTATACAGTAAAAAGACACAAATCTGCAGCAGAAAAAAACACAATATGTTATTTCTCTGTCCATTATGTTATTTTTGTCTATTCCTTGTTTTTTTGTCTCGTTTATTGTGTTTTCCAATTTTGATCATTGTGTTTTTTTTCTCTCTAAATATGGTGTTTTTTTGTCCCGTTCCTTGTTTTTTTTGTCCATTGTGTTTTTTCTGAGCTGCCATTTGTGTGTTTTTATGTTCAAGCCATATTTTGGACTCAATAGTCAATTTAGTTTTGGTTGCTCATATGTTTTATATTGTTTATATATTTAGAGAACTGAAAAAATAAATATGAAATTGTAGCTTCTTTTTGTACCCTAATATTATGTTTTGACTTAATTTATTGAAATTCACACCTATTTAAGTTGATTTTTGGATAATTGCTTATATTTTTGCCAATTTGTAACTTTACTTTGGCCAATGTTTCCTTTTTATTTAAAGTTGAGGTTGTGGCCATGATGGCTTTATACAGGTATTCATTGTGCCAATGATCTCCAGCTCAGCTGGTTTGAGGTAGGGTGGGTTTTCCCTTAGGGGTTCCCATCCTGGGGGGAGGTCACATGTTCGATTCATGCACACCACAAAAAAAATTCCCCGTGACGGTTTGAGCTTAGGCAAGGAGGACACCGTGGTGGGGGTAGGGATTCGAACTTGGGACCAATAGGTTAGGGTTGTATAAGGATTTCCATTGATCTAAACCTTTCAAAAAAAAAAATACAGTATTCATTGTGTTTGTGTTCACGTATTTCACTAATCATATTTAGACAAGTCACTAATCATGTTAAGATAGTATATACGTTTTGAACCTACCGTTACATATAAGAACCAAATAACTACATATATATTCACAGATATACTCAATTTGGTAAGAATCTATTTTTTGTATTTGATCGGTGTGCTAGGAACATTGATTACAAGGGTTGCTAAGCCGTTAGAACGTTTTTAATGTTGTACTTTGAAATTGATTGACATGTGGTGATTATTGAAATAAATACTTAAATTATGTATGAATAGCGTAAATAGTCGGGAGACATGAAAGTTACCATCCTACATTATTTTAGTCGATATAGTTAGTAGACCATTTTTATTTATCTTCAAAATGGATCTTGACTACTCACCGATTAATTGTTTTATTTTGTGTCACCCATTTTATATCCATAATAAAGATTGAACAGATATGTCATTTTTCACATATGTTCACCTTACACATCGGAATCTATTATTATCATCATCATGATATATTTGATACCAACTTGGTTGTTTTTGTCCAGGTTCACATCACATCCATAATAAAGATAAAACATGTATGCCATTCTTTTCAAATAACGGTGTGGGCACCGTGCGGCCTGTGAGAGGCCCGTGATGGTCGTGGCCTCACGCCAACACCATCCCTCACGATTGTCACGGTTGATTTTGATTTTTGATGATTTTGGACGTTATATTACCATTCAATGGTTGTTTTTTTTAAAGTTTTCCCCATTTAAATTAATCACTTTACACTAAAACCTTTATAATTCTACCTACCTTTCTCAAATTCCCTATAAATTTATAATCTCTACAACCCTCAATTTATAGCTCTATACCATACTTAAAAAAATATTATTCTTTTTACATTTTACATAATGGGTTCTTCATCCTCCTCTGACGAAATAAACGCATTTTGGTGTAATGCGATGATGCAAACAGTACAAATTATTTTAGACGAAGAGGAAGAAACTATTCCCAACCTAGAAGACGGAGGGCCGCAACTAAATAGGGACCGTGAAGGTAAATTTTTTTTAATTACTATTTTATTCGGTGTAAATGTATAGTTTGTGTAATTAGTAATTTTTTTAGTAAAAATGGATCATTTTTTTTTTGTCTAATACAATTTATATTCAATATAGTGCTAACGATAGATTGGTGGCCGATTACTTGCCGAAAACCCAATATACACTGAACAACTGTTTAGCGTCGGTTCCGAATGACTGTCGTCTTTTACTACGTATAGTTGATGAACTTGCAAATTATGATATGTTTTTCACATGAAGG
>JAUTDX010005339.1:0-30422 GCA_030844895.1 Ambrosia x helenae | reverse complement strand
TTTATTCTGAGTTTGGTGAACACTCATACTAATATTTTATTTTCTGATTTCATAAATCATTCTCATACTCATAAAGGTCACTAATAACCTGAATACTCAAGTGACAGTTTCACAAAACTATAAAAGGCTTCTTTCTATTACAGATCTAAATAATCATAAGTCATGACAACAAAACAAATAAATTAATTATATGCATACATTGGTCATTTAATGGCATGTAAAGTAATTCTTATAATTAAATGACCTTAATTAACAAATAGACTTACGTACTCGATTCATATATATGAAATGCTTAATAATTAATATATTTAAAATATTGATTTATAAATTCCTAGGAAAAGCATAACATATAAATCTATACACGGAAAATAATATATGAGGAAAAAACATTGTCTGATTGCAGTTTTTCGATAATCAAGTTCAGTGGCAAATCTTAAAAGTGTAGTCGATATGATCATTGGAGATATCCGTGGCAAAGCTTGAAGATCAAATCAGCGGGGGCCGGACTCAATTTTTTCATATCGGTAGAGGCCAGAAGATCAATTCGTTGGGGGACGGACTCAGTCCATACAAACATTAACTACGAAAATCACAAACTTCCACCAATGAGCTATAAAGCGGTGGGGCCAGGGCACTTCCTGGCCCTCACTAACCTTCACCATTGGTGGATATAATGTAGCTTAAGTAGATTATATTCATGTGTCACACCACGCCAATGGCTCAAACACGTGGCACAACGCTCAAAACCATATAAAGGTCAAGATTAACACAAATAATATTTAAAATTAGAACATCATTTCATTTAGATGTCAAAAATAAGTACATTGTCTCTAACATACACGAAACATTAACATAAACTTCAAATATAGGTTTCCCGTCATTATAGTTTGGTTGAGTTACGGATTTATTATTGATGTGATTCTTGAGTTTGATTGATGTTTGGATAATGGCCAAATGGTTATAGAGAGTTTGATATTATGATTGATTTGAAGGTTTGTTAGTCGCATGGACAATGGAACAAACTCCATGATCAGCTATTGTTTTGGCTAAACTATGGTTTAATCAACATAATCATCTTATTATGGTTTGGCCGAGATTATTTTGTTTGATGGGTTAAAGAATGTTTGATTTTCGGATTTTGATTGCTCATGCATCGAGTTCTATGTTCTTGCGGATTACATTTTTGTGGTCCTTCATAGTTGATGATGAATGTTCAAGATTATTGATCGGAAATTATTTTGTTTCGAAGTTGGAGTTTGCTTTCGGGGTTGGATTTTATCCGAGGGATTCATGGCACAAAATTGGAAGGTTGTTAGGAGTTTATTGTAATTAATATCATTTCCTAATTTTGGTCCATAAAAAAGGAAAGTCATATTGTTGTGACAACCCGGTCATAGGCCCAGAAATTTTTCACGTTTAAAGTTAGTTTAACGAATATCCGACTAATAGTTATTAGAACATATATAAATATAAAACCGATATTAGGAATGTTACATATTTATTTTTGTGAGCGAAATATTATATACGAGCATACATTGCGAGACCAAACCGATACACGATACGAACCCGAGACATTCCGAGACTAAGTGGTTAGTCACCACTTGGGGACATGTGTCACCTCTCAAAAGAGGACACATGCCCCCATTGTTCAACTAACAACACACCTCATCACCCACACCCTTTTTATAAAAACTCACTATCTAATTTAAAACACACACACATATCTACTGATTGAGAAAGAGAGCAGAAGGAAGGAGATCTCCGCCACCGCTCGGGCGGAGCTCCGGTGTCACAACCCTTCGACAACACCAAACAACAGACCCTCACCTCACCTTCTCTGATCAGTGATTATTATAAAGAGAGAGACACATCGAGAGTAATCTGTTAAGGAGAGAAAGTGACAGAGGAGAAGGAAATAGTGGCGCGGAGGAGTGGACGACGGTGAAAGTGACAGTGGTGACTGGTGGACTTCCGATCGGGTCAAACATGAGGTTAGAGGTAAATATCCTAAACCCATCTTTATTAATAATATTAGAGTATTAATGGTGAGGGTGTTGGTTGTACTCGATAATCAGGGGTAGTGGTTATGGCGATGTTGTGGAGGGGTTTGTTGTCTTGGGTCTTGGAGGTGGTTCGGTAGTGTGGTTCCGGTCTCTAAAGCGGACAAATAGAAGCGGCGGATCTGATGGTGATATTAAGGGTAACGGTGACGGTTTTGGTTAGGGTTTGTGTAGAACGGTGGTAGTGGTTCGGATGAGCAGTAGGAAGACGGGGCTGTTGCTCTTTTCATTATGAACAGGTTCTCATTACAAGGGAAGATCCATGTTTCTGAGGTTAATAATTAGGATATTAGTAATGTGGTGATGCTTATTGATGAGAGATTATTGTATAGAAGAGGAAGGGCCAAGACCCCGAGTCAACCCAGTTGACTCGGTCAACAAAAGTCAACAGGACAGAAGACTCGACCAATAGAGGGATCCCGAGAGGTATAATAGCGAGAACCTAAACCATTTCAATATTAATTATTACTAATGTTCTGTAACACGTGTGAGACTCGACTGACCCGACCAACCGAAACAACACAATATAAATTATATAAAATACCTGAGTCGATTAGGTGAAAGTATACTAATAGTACCATTAGTAATGTGTATAATTTAGACACGAGAATAAAGTATGACTTGATTATTATGTGAAACAGAAACAGCTTATAGGAAGGACATATGGACAGGACCTATGGACTATTAGGACTAGAAACCTGGGATTTGGACATTGGAGACAATATGTGATTTGGTTGAATGGACTTGTATTAATATTGTACGAACACAAACACGAATAAAGGTATAGTATAACGGATGAGATTAGTATTCGGACACTTAATCACCTAAAGGATAATATATAATCTTGAGGGATGACTAGAACATAAAAATGGTGTAAACGACATTTGAATCTTATAGCTTATAACAATATGACAATTGGTCGATATAATAGTCATAGCAATTTGAACACCGGAACACGATAACGATACATAGTATATTGGACCTTAGGGCCATTTAAGTGAGACGTTGGATAATTTGATGAATCATTGAGACAAGGAATGATAACATAAGACATTAAACTCGATATTTAGGACTTCGGATTAAGGACTATATCTAATGGCAATAAATGAGTGGAACTGTAATCCGAAAACTAGAATAAACTAACGTAACCACCCCCAATCGACCTCAACCTATCGCCCATCGACCTGCAACCACCCCCAATCGACCTCAACCTACCACCACCGACCTGCAACCACCCCCAATCCACCTGCAACCACCACCATTTCTGTTGATAACCCCCCCTGCTTTCATGAGTGGTACTTAACTTCCACCACTTCCTCTGCTTTCATGCTCAAAACACAAAGAACAGTCACCACCACCGGCCGACAACTCCCACCCCCCAGAACAAAGGTAGCGTCTCCCCATCTCTCTTCCTTATTTCTCTGTCCAACACCCTTCTTCTATTCTCAACCCATCACCGGTCGGAATCCCCTAGGTGAATTTGGGTTTTCTTCCACATGTGTTATTACTCTGTAAAACCCTAGGTGAATTTGGGGTTTTCTTCCACAGGTGTTATATTACTCGAGAATGTTGAGAATACGATGGTTGTGACAGGCGAGTTAGGTCGTGGTGGTGGTTCTGGGTGTGTGGTGGTAGTGGTGTTGGTGGCAGATGGTGGTGGGGGTGGTTGGGTTGGTGGTAAATGGTAGTGGTGATGATTTAGAGAGAGAAGGAAACACAGGCTGAAGATGGTTTGGCGGGGGGGGGGGGTGGTTGGTATTTAAAATAAAAAGTTTTAAAATTGCCCCTTAAGTTTTAGGTTTTTATATTTTGGCCACATAGAAGTTTTGGTTTTTACATTTTGGCAACGAAAACTAACCAGGTTAGACCTTAGTTAGTTTGGGAATAATAAAAGTAAACAAGTTGAAAGTTTGGAGTGCTAATGGCTAAAGTGATAATTAGAAGTATTATCCGCCAATAGACGATAGTTGGAGACTTGGAGGTATTAAAATCCATTTTCCCAAAAATATATGATATCTTACATTTGCTTGTTAAGGTTGTGACCGGCAATTGAAGCACATGAATAATGCCGTTGGGAAAATACTATTGCGACTACTGTGATAAGCAGTTTCAAGACACCCTTTTCACAGGAAGCGTCATCTTCAGGGTGTTCATCACCAGAAGGCTAAAGCCCTTTGGTACGCCCTCCATACCATCAGGCACGTCCCTTCTTTTTTTCTCTTTCTTTCTTTCTTTCTATCTCCTCTCTCTCTATCTCTACATTATACATGTTGTTTACATGAACCCATTTTGCAGATCCTAATCAGTATCCGTTCAGCCCTCTGTTTCTGGTGTCTGCAATCGGTTCATTCGGACGTAATTGTTTTTATTTATTGCGTTAGAATATGCACACCACCTGTTTGATGTAATTACTGTGTGATATTAAGATTTTGTAGATTGTTGGTTGATTGGAAAGAGTTTCATGGGGTGCTCTGATGTGTTTTGATTAAGATTGTTATATTGTAGCATACAAATCCTGGTTATTTAGTGATAAAACTGGTAAATAATAGATATATTATGGAAAGCAATTGGAATTAGAACAATAGAATGTATTTAGTTTGCCCTACATTTGCATAAAAAAGTGTCTGTGTTTTGTAGCTTGACAACGTCACAATGATGACAGAATATAAGGCGGTGTTTGGATGTATGATTGAGCTACTGATTGTCACCCGAGTTTGCAAACTAACAAGAATTGGTTTAGGATCTGCGGCAAAACCGCAAAACTACATCTTGGGTAGTGTAACTATAATGTAACAGATTTGGGAAAAGGTAAGGAGCTTCCATGATGGAAAATGGTCAATGAGATGAAAGATTTATCCAAACCTCCACTAAATATTGTAGAAATGTTATCCAAGACATAGTTTATCAAAGGCTAGCTAGGCGCATTCAAGGCGCATAGGCCTCGCCTGGGGCCTAAGCGCGAGGCGCAAAAAAAGCTAGGGCCTGAAAAAAAAAGCGAACAAAAAATAAAGTAAAAATATGTTAAAATAATACTATTTCTCATCTAGTTAGTATCAAAAGTTTTAAAATATTGATGTAGTAGTGTATAGAAGTTTTCTTTAGATAAAAGTAGAAATCTGGCTGGAATCTAGCCATAATTTAACGAATTGGCTGGAAACTCTCTGGAATTCGAGAATCTAGCTGAAATCTGCACCTAAACCATCACATGGAGAATTAAAATGCAATTTCACCGACTCAAAGCGCAAATGCATCGCCTTGCCTAAAAAATGGTCTAGGCGCAAGAGGCGATGACTTTTAACAACTATGATCCAAGATTATCAGAAGTCATCCCATATGACTGCAATTCAAACCGAGTCAACTCCTAGTTCGTCGGCCATTTGGATTCTCTTTCTTTGAGCCTATATTTGTTGGACTTGTGTGTATGAGCATGGGTGCCTTATTTGTGTGCAGATTCTTAGTTTTAAGCATGTGAGAATTGTGATTAATGATTATCTGTTTTTGATTATGATTATCCAAGTCTCCAAGATTATCCGAACTGATCTTATGTTGAGCCTATAAAGGTGCATCCTTTTGATTATTTTGTTTTGTTGACTTGTTAGGGTTGTTTTTGTCTGATCACTGGTTTTAGTCGTTATATTCTTTTCCAGTAAATAAGTTCAAGGGAGCTATTGGTACTTGGTAGTCTGTATATAAGTTAATTATTTGATCCAGTTTTCTATGTCCTATCAACTCCGCAAACCAAACTGGTTTAGGAATGAAATCCAGATTTAGATTGCATTGAATGCCATTGAACAAATGCCCATTAATATCCTGATCAGTTCCATCTGGCTGTTTTGTAGGGTTCATGCCCGTATGGTGATTCCTGTAAGTATTTTCATCCCCATCAAAACCTGCAAAATAGGAATATGCAAGGTTTTACAGGTAAAGTTCATTCTCTTTTGTATGTTCTTCAGTTTCAACTGGCTGTTTTGTCGTGATCGCTCTCTTTCTCTCTCTCAAACACATGCGCACGCATTGGTGTTTGGCGATTAGTTCTGATTTATCTCTGATATATCACTAGTTAAAATACTTAAATATGATTTCTTGTTTAGTTGTGAACAACATGGAAACACAGTTGCCGAGTTTCCCGATGAGTCAGCCCATTGAGAAATCCTCAATGCCAGGCAAGTTCTATAACTCTTAGTTTGGATACGTATGCAATCATGAGCATATTTATAATAGTTAATCCAGAGTTTCATATGTCTTTTAACATTGTCTACTACATATAAGATTGCTACGTTTTTCGGTAGTATAAAAAGAATTGCATATGGGTTCATCTGGGTCAACTTAAATCAGATAACGGGTTAATTTGTGTCTACTCAAGTTATACGACAGGTTTGGGTATACTCCACTTATACAACCGGGTCAAAGCAGGCCGTTCTTAATCAAGAATCTGACTATATGTCTTTAACTTTGTATACAGTCTAATATGATATATAAGATTGTTTGATGTGATGTTGGATATGCAGGGGGCATGCTGGGAAATCTACCACCGTCATTGAGGCCTCCACCTGAAGGCGGATATCCACCTCTGCCATTTGTCGATTGGGGTTAGATTATAGCTATATAATGATAAGGCTTTTTTTTCAACAATCTTAAAAGATGACACTAGGGGAATAGATAACTAATGTAACTGATTTTGATTATGGTGTACAACTCCAAAGGGGCTCGTTTCGTGTCTATATCTAAAGCTTGAGCTCAACTAATTTACAATCGGGTCGAAAATTAAGCGGGGTCACGGATTCGACGTTGACAGGTGCACTGTGTCAACATATTGAATCTGCAGTGAGATCTGGTCTGATCCTTGGAGTTTTTGCTCATGTTTTGCTTTTCCATGCCTATATACCTGATAAATCCTGGTATGATGCTTATTTCACAACTACCTTAACATTAAATTAAATGTGTACCTTCTGTGACTCTTGATTATTTTTCACCTTACGAGATTATTTTTAATCTCAACCCGACTATACCCCTTTTACGCATATTTGGGTGCCTCTATCATACACAACAGGAATTAGGGATACTTGCACAAATAAACCACTCACCCAAATTCGTGTTGTGTATGTTCCGTGCATATGCTTTAGTGATCATGGCTATTTGTGTAAAGTTCCTCACGCTATTAGCACCTACACTTCTTTATCTTTTACGAGATTATATTCTCGATGATTTGATTCTACTTACACCCTGCCAACCCCATCCTCTCCCCTCCATCTTCTCTCCCTTCCCATTCGATGGTCACTCGTTTTCTTGATCACACTCGTCATCTTATACACTTTCCGCATCATATCTTCATGCACTCCTACTTCTGAGCCTACCATCGCCCAGGCACAAAAATGACTATTCTAGGTGGATGCAATGCGTATAACAGTTGTGTTACACACTAACATGTACGTATTGGGTATTAATAAGGAAGAAAACACGTGTGCGGATAGTCTTATAAAAACCCTTGATTTCTAAAATGTTGGGTGACTCTCAATTCATTTCAGTGGTATTTATTTCTTGGTGATTGTCGTGTCATCATGCCATTTTAGTTTAATTAGACTTATTACTCAAGAACCAAAAAAAAAAAAAAAACAAAAACAAAAATTGATACAAGTTATGAGATGTGTACTGGGTGCTTTTTTAAGTGTAGGATTGTCCAAAAAGCTCGTAGCTCGGAGAGTATTTAGCTAGGAAAAAGATCGCTTGATGTGGCTATGTTTGAAACTGAGCCGAGCCGGCTCGGATCGGTAAGATAGTGAGCTTAGCTTGGCTCGGTTCGTAACGAGCCGAGCTGGCTCGATTTGGCTTGGATAATTCTAAGTTTTAGTATATGTTATTTTTACATACATATAATGTACTATACAAATGTTAAAATGGGGGGACCATGGTACATATTTAATATTTGTTAATGGTAATATAAGGATTGTGTTCTTGGGATTTAATTTACAACTAATTAAGTTATTTTAACAAACCATAACATAATGATAATTGTGCAAGTACTCAAGTTATCAAACTCAGCATATTTGGGGTTAGTTCGTATGTTGATGAACATATATTGTATATTTAGTTAAAACTTGAGACTTATTTTGTATTTGATTGCACTTGATTTTGGCTTTATATTGTATATTTAGTTAAAACTTTATTTTGTGTTTTTTTGAAACATTGAATAATTTTTTAGCCTATTGAATTGGAATGTTATTTTTTATTTTTCTTTTTAAATTCGAGCCAAATGAAGCCTAGCTGAGCTGGCTCGGTTAAAAACTAAGCCGAACCCGAGCTTACCCTGGCTTGCTCGGCTCGGCTCGGCTCATAAACACCCGTTAAATATTTTATTTCAAGTAATAATGAACCAAGGGTTTAAGAGGGCAGAGCCTCTGCAAAATAAAAAATAAAAAAAAAAATGATTTAACTCATTGAAAAGCATTTGGGTGGTTTTTGATTGCGTTATTAGTATATTGTTGCATGGAAATCGATAATAACTATAAACAACAACAAATTGGTCAATCGGTGACAGTTATAATCAGCAACAAATATGCCTGTGCCACTAATTGCGATTAGTAGGAACTTGTGGTGGAAGCAGCAATGTGAATGTGTGTGATCAACAACAAATTGAGCTATGGGTGGTTTGTGCGCATCATCATCCAATATATGGCGATCAAGAGTAACTGAGTTAATGCTAATAAGCCACTACTGCCAAATGAGTTTCTTTTGACGCAAATCACTGCGTTGTAGCGATTCAACAAAACATTTTGAATGTTCCCAAGTATAAAACAAAAGTCTTTAGTCATTTTTCGTCATAATTTCACAACAAAAACAGTTACACCTATACGAATTTATATACGAATGAAAAACAGTTATCCACACTACCCAAAGCTATATAAAACCAACATACTTCGTCCAAGTCGTGTAACACACCATTTAAATAATAACCTCTCATTTATCAGTTACACCTATCAAGCTTCCACCACGAGCCTCACACATCTTCCTTAACTATAGTTAAAAAATTCTTTACATAATTTAAGAAAATGGTTTGGTTTTTTTCTAAGGGATAAAGATATTGTACAAATGAACTTAACATACAAAAGATAAGAAGAGCTCCAAGCACAACATATGGTGACACTAGCCAAAAGAGTATTATTGTCTACAATTAAAACCAAATAATTACGCACATTATATTTGATAAACACCTAAGTTATACATGATAATTAGGCAACGTATACTTGATAATTAATTACGCAAGTTATACTTGATAATCAAGCAACTTATCAACCCAACAATTTTTATTTTTTTTAAATAGTATAGCAATAGGGTATGCAAATGAAAGAGGATAAAATGCTTATTTTTATAATGTATTTTTCTTAAAAAATGTATGAAAAAGTTTTGGGCATTTAAAAAATGGAGTTGGAATTTAAAAAATCAACAATTGTAGGTTATACATATTTTATCATTCCCCACTTCAAAGAGCATTCACTCACAACCACTTTTAAAAAATATTAATAAATTTTGGTGATGAACAGTAGTTTTTCAAATATACAAATGAACAGTAATATTTTCTCTCTTCTCCACTCACGACCCCTCAAATCCACTTTTTATAATATTAAGAGCTGACTCACAAAAAATAGAGAACGAGACGTGAGTGCTCTAATTCCCCCAAATTTTATCTTTCAATCTAATCTATTGATTTCTTAAATTAAATGATCAAAATCCTTCTTACTCTTTTTACTTAACATATTTTTTACATAATAGTTTAGCTTTCTAAAATTAAAAGAAACTGGTCAGAAAGTCTTGAATAATCCAGAAGTATAGGGGTCATATTAAACAGTTAATCAAACTCAAAGGTCAATCGTATTGTTCCGTTAAATTCGCGCCATCTTTGTCTTTCCATTAAACCAAACTGGGTGTCCTCTCTTTCATTCTTTTCTTCCTTCTAATTGCATGTTTTCAATAATCATAATATCAAACATACCAAAATAAATAAAAACAAACATATTATTAAGTTTTTGTTAATTTGTTTAGATTTTCATATAGCCCATTTGAAATCTACGTCCAGTTTGGTTCTAAATTTAACACATGGATCCGCATACACGAGGAAACCTTTCGGTGATCGTGTTTGTTGTTATTGAATTATGTGTTTTTGGCATCTGCGAATGTGGTTTTCCAGGTTCAGCATAAATTTGCTGGTGACAATACGTGTCTGAATGCACTCAAGTCTCATGATGCGAGACGCCACGAGAGGATCCTTGCGGCTGCTGATCTCCCTCTTGGTGGCAACGGCAGTCCTACCTCCTCTGCGTTAGTCTCTATCTCAATTGTTGTTTCCTGTTTTGCATCTGTTAAACTTGGATTATATAGATCATGGATGAATAAGAGTATGCACAAACCATTGTGCAGTGACTCGTGAATATGAACAGAGGGTGGAAAAACTATATTATACACACACTTAACAATATGTTCCACACAAATAATTCTGTACATAGGAGGGTATTTATACATACATATTGGCGGTTAAATAACTAACTAAAATAACCGATGTGTCCTAAATCTGAACCGACATAACTGCTGCGTTTTGGCGCCTTTTATTTGTGCAGTTGACTTTTTCGTTGACTTTTTCATTTCTTGATTATAATCTTCTAACAATCTCTCCCCTAATCAAGAAATGATAATCTTTACTCTGTCCGTATTCATCCCAATCTGCAGTCCTGTCTTCTTATTCGATCATCTTGTTCTTCTTGAACCATTTCTTAAACCTTCTATCTTTGATAATGATCCGATATTAACCTTTGAGAAATTGATGTTAAAAGGATTATCACAATCCTAAACCTTCACGGTTTCTGCCATCTTGGCCTTTCTTCTACGATCATCACGATCGGACAAACAACTAGGAATTAACGTGCACTCGTCTTCTCTTCCTATTGCATCAACATCTTTGGAGATTAACGGTGTCTCTCTACACTCGTCTTCTGTCTCCACACAATAAACATCTTCGGATTTCTCTAAAATCGAATAAATTACGGTTCTTGATCGAAACTTTCGTTGCTTTCTGCCTTGCCGGAACTCCTCGCCGGAAAACGATTTCTGCGTTTTGTCTTTTAAATCTGTTAAGGCCTTCGACTGCATTCTTTTCTTGATAATTATGATAACAATATCCAAGTCTGAATCAAACAAACACTCGTTGTTGTTCGATTCCGTTTATACTATAATTTCCGATCAATTTTATGCAAAACAGGGGATCGGATTTTCTGCACAGGTTTCTTCTTCTTCTTTATCTTCCCAAGAGCGTCTCGCTCTGATACCAATTGTTGTTTCCTGTTTTGCATCTGTTAAACTTGGATTATATAGATCATGGATGAATAAGAGTATGCACAAACCATTGTGCAGTGACTCGTGAATATGAACAGAGGGTGGAGAAACTATATTATACACACACTTAACAATATGTTCCACACAAATAATTCTGTACATAGGAGGGTATTTATACATACATATTGGCGGTTAAATAACTAACTAAAATAACCGACGTATCCTAAATCTGAACCGACATAACTGCTGCGTTTTGGCGCCTTTTATTTGTGCAGTTGACTTTTTCATTGACTTTTTCATTTCTTGATTATAATCTTCTAACATCAATTGTGTCCATTTTCTTATTGTATATGATTAATGCTTGAATGTGGTTTATGGATTGCCAATTTGCCATTATTAATGCATTTTTGTGTAGGTAATGCTTGTTGTTTGATCACGCACATGTATGGATATAATATGTTTGGTTTGGATTGGATTTTAATAATCCAACTTATGATTGGCCCCCATTGGTCGAAAATAATTTATAATACTGGTAATCTGACCAATGGCACTTCTAGTTTTCACTTCGTTGTCAAGGAAGTTCCACTAGACATGATCTTCTCCGTTAGAGTGGGATTCCCCTTGGCGATGAAAGTGAAATTTATTTGACCAGAGGTTATAGTTTGGATTAGTATTACAATTTTCCTATATTGAATAAGTAACTTTACTTAATTTCTAATTTGACACCGGATCTTATTGAGCTTGGGGTTTCACTAGAAGCAACTTCTTTATTTCTACGGGGTAGAGGTAAGACTGTATACATCTTACTCTCCTTAGACCCTACCTTAGTTTTGCTATTGGTGGGATTAACGGAGTATGATGATGATGATGATCTTAGAACTCAGTCTTTTAAGAACCCAATCACAGTTCTGTCCAAAATTGATTATTTCGGGCAATTTTGACCTATCAAGTGACAAAATTAGAATAAAAAGTATTCGTTAGCTATGTCTGAATTGACCTTTAATATACAAAATACTGATCAAATATGGAAGATAATTTCTTTCTAAGATCATGGATAATATTGAGTATGTTGTTAATTATATTCCAGTCACCGATGAGAGCTGCATTTAGTATACATATATGATTTTCTAGATTTTTGTCATACAACTTTCGGAGTATGAATTTGGAGACATGATTGTATTTGTATGCTGACTTATCATTGTTCTGCGTATTATAATGAAATTGATTTAATAATATATCTGCAGCATCTAAAACTCCATGTTTGTCATTATGAGCTATACTTTGAACATGGATCACAAAAACTAACTTGGACCATGGAGAAAATTAGTTAGAACAGTAGTATGTTTTTTTCTTTGAAGATGTGGTACAGTAAGCTGATGCAAATTTATTAATAATGACATGATATGGTGCCACACAATTGTTTACTATATTCTGATTGTCTTCATGTTCTTAATGTGTGTCATGATACAGTCTGTACTACGCTAAAATTCATCTGTTCCTTACATTTTATATGTTCTGCTTGTGCAGTCTCTACTACACTAAAATTCAACTCGGTTCTCCTCCAAAGAATTTCTATGTGCAGGTCGATACAGGGAGCGACCTTCTATGGGTCAACTGTATAAATTGCGATAATTGCCCCACAGAAAGCGGTCTTGGAGTATGTATCAAAATTCCTGGTTCACATTATTACTATGTTTCAACATTTGGATAAACAGAATCTACTTCTTATTCTATTTACACCTTCTTCTAACCTTATCGAAATTTATACACTTTTACTCATATTTTGTAAATAAATGTTACAGCCTGTTTTATAACATTTTGTCACCTAATACTTAATTAATCACTTTAAAAGATGTTTACTATAGTGGTAATTGATTACCATGTTGCTGGCAGATACCCTTGACTTTATTTGATCCAAAGCACTCATCAACTGCTAAAACGGTTGGTTGCGATAATGAATTTTGCAAAGATACATTTACTGCCCACGGTGAGGAGTGTAAGCCAGGAATGCTGTGTGGATATTCTGTTAAATATGGTGATGGGAGTTCAACCGCTGGTTTTTTCGTCGATGACAATGTAACACTTGCCCAAGTATCTGGAGACCGCCAGACTACATCTATGAGCGGGAATGTAATTTTTGGGTGAGTCTTGATGTTGTCTTTACCTTCTGTTTTCATGTTTAAAAAACCGAAGATAAAGGGAAATGATGGAAAGAAAACAGGTTGGAAAGTTTTGGCAACTCAACTTCAAGATTTGAACAGAAAGGAACATAAAAAGCTCTATACAATCAGTGGCGGATCTAGGCCATAAAATCAGTAGTAACGTTTTTCATTTTTTTCATTTTAGTATCAACGTTTTCCAAATTTCGTAAAAAAAAAAACAAATTTTCCACTAATTTTCCACTACGCGCGCGAAGATGAGCCGCAACGTCCGCAACCCCTCCCCATAAAGTATGTCCGCCCCTGTATACAATACGAGTTAATCACACAAATGGTCTATGTGGTTTGGCAAAAGTAACATCATATTAAACACCCAACTCGTCCTGCATGAGTAAATTGCATAAATAGTCTTTTTGCCAAATCATATGTATTATATGTGTAATTAAATCTCAAACGTAAATGACAAAATTGCCCTGTCTCCTCGCTTCTATTGTTTTTGAGTTTTTGTTATTGGGTGAGTTTTAAATGTTTTTGAGGAACGAGTGTTTTTATGATGTGGCAGTGACTAGGCACGTTTTTTAGTGTTTTTAAACCTCCTTATTGTGGGATGCTCTTACCGAGAATAACTAGACATGAAGGGTATAAATGTAATTGGGTTGTTTCCAAGTCAGGTGTGGAGCTAAACAATCTGGAGATCTGGGTTCAGCAGAGCAAGCACTAGATGGCATTGTTGGATTTGGGCAGTCAAAAACTTCTCTGCTTTCACAGCTTGCTTCATCTAAAAAGGTGAAAAAAACATTCTCACATTGCTTGGATGGTGGCAAAGGAGGTGGCATTTTTGCTATTGGAGAAGTTGTAGAGCCAAAAACTAAAACAACACCTATTTTAGATGATCAGTAAGTTATATTTCTTTTTAATAAGATTATGTTTATTGAATGTGACTTAAATACTTAGTTATGCATGGTATAAAAAAAATTATGTAGTACTTTGTAATTTAAATAAGGAAAAACAATTATTTTTATTATTATAGTGCACATTCTAGCTAAAAATCGTTGATCTGCAACTACGAATGAGTAGTATGATAGCATTATATTTACTCTATACTGTCACACTTAAATAAAAATATAAAGATTGCCTATTTAAGATAGCATGTGATGGACAGATGATAACAATTTCAGGCTATTTACTAATGGATTACAATTTTTTTAAATGTCTTTGAAGTCGAGGGTAATTCGTGATGAATATGAGTCTGAAGGTTGGGCAAATATGGGTATGCCCTCTCAGGCGAGGTGGTCATCTTTTCCGATAGCATGAGGCAATAGGTGTACATAGGCGTGCAAGTCAGGAGCGCCTCATGTACATGGGTAGATTTTGTGCTTTTTTATGCTGTACGTATAGCCTTTAGGTTGTATATAGAGGTTATTTATATATCAAAGGTTTTACTGTCTAATTTTGGGCACAACAAGTCAAAAAAAAAAAAGAAAAAATCTATAAACACCTTCGCCTCACTCCTTATCTCTAGGGATCCTATCACCTCAGTGTGCCTCACACTTTTTGAAACCATGGTCCTTTAACTTAGGAATTTAGTGGACCAATCATAATCCGAAGTTGTGATCTATGTACCTGATGCAGGACACATTTTAATGTTGCATTGGAGTCAATTGATGTGAACGGTGAAGCTATAAAACTCCCAAAAAGCATACTGGAATTTGGAAAGAAGCAAGCAGTTATACTTGATAGTGGTACTACCTTGGCTTATTTTCCGGATGAGATCTACAACCAACTAATGGAAAAGGTATAATGAAACATATAAGCTCCATATTCTTTCACAATTAAGTCATTTATAGGTTTTTTGAGTTACAGTATGAGCAACCTCTCTATTCCATGGGATAGAGCCGCCTCCCATCAGTCCCTCCTCGTATCCTACAAATAGCTTTTGCTATAAGTGGGAATATACATCGTAGGATTGTTAATATATGAATTTTTTACCAATAACTTTTGATATTATCCATTTGAACTAGATCATCGCTGCACAACCGGATAACAAGCCGCTGACAGTTCAGAAGGTGTTTAAATGCTATGAGTATGCTGGGAAGTAAGCGGTTTCTTTAACTATGTGTTTTTCAACTCAATATAGCATTTGAGCATCCAAACTCTTAATTTAAAATTTGTAGCATAAAAAATAAAAAACAAAAAAATGTTGGTTTGCTCTTTTAGTCAAAAATCCTAATGTAGCGTTTATTTCAC
Organism: Ambrosia x helenae; assembly: GCA_030844895.1. Taxonomy (NCBI): domain Eukaryota; kingdom Viridiplantae; phylum Streptophyta; class Magnoliopsida; order Asterales; family Asteraceae; genus Ambrosia; species Ambrosia x helenae. The sequence continues at coordinate 14,635 of JAUTDX010005339.1, read as the reverse complement.
GGAATGGAATGGAATTCTGATGAAATTGGAATGTATATACAATTTATTATGTTGTTTGTTTCAACAAAAGAAGAAATTGTGATTGAACAACATACGGAAGGGAATCTACAATTCAATTTCATCCGGATTCCATTTCATTCTGTGAAACGAACACAACAAATTTCCAAATCAAATTGTTGTTCCCGCATTACAATCCATGAAACGAACGCTACCTAAATGTTCCAGGTATTCATTGTTTTTAAGTGATTGTTCTCTATTTTCTTGACTTCATAGATACAATTTGTATTTGACTTTTGGGTGTCAAAAAGGTTCATTGTATTCTTTAACTTTAAATTTTAAATTTGACCAATGTGACTTAATTTTGTGTTTTATTTCTCTCATAATGCAGCCTTGATGATGGTTTTCCGGTTATTAATTTTCACTTTGAGAATTCACTTTTAATGAAAGTTTTACCCCATCAATATTTCTTCAAAGTTGAGGTACATATTTAAAAAAGAATACTATTTGATCAGTCATCTGAATATTATAACAGTTTGTATCATCTTTTCTCTTCAGGAAAATGCATACTGCATCGGTCTTCAGAACAGTAATATTCATTCAAAAGGCTTAGATGAACTAACTTTGTTTGGAGGTAGAATCTATTTATGTACATGTTATCATATACGGACATTTTAAATTATTCTTTGCATCCTTCAAGTAGGTTTTATAATTTGTGAAAACATGTAGGTCGGGTCAAGATGGGTCGGGCTGGGATGACCTTTCAACCCCTTTTTGCTTTGCATAGATAAGTCACATATTATATAAGAAAACGTTGTGTTGTCGGGGTTTGTCCATCATATCAATCTTATTTAAATTCATCCAAATGGCTTCTGAATTACTGCATGTCACTTGACCTTTTATGATCAAACCAACATGTGCTTGTAACAAAATTTAAGCATAAATATTTTAGTTTCATTAAGCTTCAAACACGTCCTATTCAAATCCTCTCAGTAGATCAAAACTCAAAACTAGTACCTCCTTCTATAGCGAAACACATTCTTATCAGTTTTATAGTTAGAGTAGACACCTTTGACTCCCAATAGTCAAATATGAACTATGTGCATATTTGAGCATCAGCATGCAACTAGAAGGTGTGGATTGTTATTGGGTTTAACTTAAATTTCTTCTTTTATTTCATACATTCAGATCTCCTTCTGTCCGATAGGCTCGTTACCTACGATATGGAAAATCAAGTCATTGGATGGACTGATTATAACTGTAAGTATGCTTGTCTATGTTCATACATTGGATGGACTTATTATGACCATTAAGCTTTTGGTGACTGATCATTAGATAACACTTGAATTACTGACTGTTAACCTGTGCGGTTAAATTGGCTATTGTGATTTGATGTCAATAAACTGATCACATTTTTAGGTTACTGATGTAGAGCGGAAACACAAAAGATAAAAATTACTCACCATAAAATTTGGAATACTATTAAAAACCTTAAGGCTTAAACTATTGTGGCGTACTTGGAAAATATAGTTTTCGCAGGTTTGGCCATACCTTGAAAATTTAAAACTGGCAGTCGATGATTGAAACTAATTGCATAATTAACGCTTGAATTAGTAAATTTAAACATTCAAGCGTTTTAAAAATATAACTGATTAATTTTAGATTATTAAATTAGATAAAAGTGTGAATGCCGAAATCAGGGCTACAGATGATAGAATTTGGATTTGAAGTTCATGGCATCGACCTATTTAGACGAATATGTCTATAGCATATTGGCCTCATAAGTCCATATCAAACGTTATGGTACTTTAAGTCGGGCCCTATTCTTGCTCACATGCATTTGTTCAGTTGCTCTACGAAACTTCAAGTTTGTAACCAAATTATGATTTTGAATTTCTACAGAATTATCAGTTTCAAATAATAATAAGTAAGGATCACGTAGCTGGAAGAAAACTGATTATTTGGATAATAAATATAATATTACAAACACTATTCATTCTAACAACCCGTTTTGGTTTTTGTTTAATTTTAGGTTCGTCAAGCATTAAAGTAAAAGATGAGAATTCTGGAAATGTGTATGATGTGGGCACACATGATATATCTTCTGCACATTATACATGTAACTCGCAAATAGTGTTCGGGTTGCTCTTAGCTCTTGTAGCTACATGGTTGATCAACTAGACCAATTAAGGGTATTTTGTGTCATGGTGTCTGTTCTCACTACTTGTTTGTTAACTTCTACATATTGATCACATTTTGTTAATATTTACCCAATTACCATCATCCAAGGTTCCAAAGGTTTAAACTATTCCATCTTTTAATCTTTGTTTAATTTTTTGTTTTATATTAGACCACCTGTAGAGGGCTAACGCCCTCTGACAAGCAGGACGTTTAACACCGCGTGCACTACGTTTGGCTGGCCAATTGAGGGCGTCAAAGGGATTAGGCGCCAGGGGCATAGCAGGCATGAAGCCCATGTGTGAGAGATGAGAGGTGGGGTTCACTAGCAATCAACCGATCATGTTTTTCTATTTTTTGTATTGTATTTTTTGTTAAAAAACTACACCCTTATGAACGTGTAGTTTAGTTTCTACGTGGCACTGACTTATTAGTAACGTTTGCACTTTCTAGTTATTCCACTATAAAAAAAACATTTATTTATTTATGTTATTGTTTCAATAATGACAATTTTTAGAAAAGGCCAAAATTTATTATGTTGGGTTAATCGGGTTCGTTCACCATTCACGGGTCAGTGGGTCAGCGGGTCAAACGGGTCAGCAGTTACAGGTCAAGAGAAGAATTTGTCCTGGGGTAAAAGGGTCATTCAAGGCTGTTTGGACTTTCATAAGGATTGAAATATAGTTGATATTGGCTGCGTGTGTGTTGACTTGGCAAATAGTTTGACCGAGTAATGAGGACATTATGGAAGTTATGTAGCATTTTATTACGTGGGTTGTTTTATTTTGCATATATAAAGCAAGTTTATAATTTAGCTTTCATTCACCTCTTGTAATCCTTTGATTCAATTATAATAGATGTCAGTGTATAAAAGATTTGTGTATATTCTGTACTTTAGTCATAGTTCAGGTAGTTTTGTAAAAAGTGTGTATCTATATATTGTGCCTTTGTAACTCTTTGAAGATCAATGAAAACCAATTAATTAAAAGTAGGCACGTTTTTTAGTGTTTTTAAACTCCTTATTGTGGGATGCTCTTACCGACAATAACTAGACATGAAGGGTATAAATGTAATTGGGTTGTTCCAAGTCAGGTGTGGAGCTAAACAATCTGGAGATCTGGGTTCAGCAGAGCAAGCACTAGATGGTATTGTTGGATTTGGGCAGTCAAAAACTTCTCTGCTTTCACAGCTTGCTTCATCTAAAAGGTGAAAAAAACATTCTCACATTGCTTGGATGGTGGCAAAGGAGGTGGCATTTTTGCTATTGGAGAAGTTGTAGAGCCAAAAACTAAAACAACACCTATTTTAGATGATCAGTAAGTTATATTTCTTTTTAATTAGATTCTGTTTATTGAATGTGAGTTAAATACTTAGTTATGCATGGTATAAAAAAATTATGTAGTACTTTGTAATTTAAATAAGGAAAAACAATTTTTTTTTATTATTATAGTGCACATTCTAGCTAAAAATCATTGATCTGCAACTACGAAGGAGTAGTATGATAGCATTATATTTACTCTATACTGTCACACTGTAGAAATTATTGGATCTAACAGAATCACAACTCAAGAACTCTCTCAAACAACCAAACAAACATACACAACCATAACAAGAAGAAATAGCGACAAAAACGGTGACCAAAACTTTTATTAGTTACCCAAACCAAAAACACCCAACCAATACCCAATGATCTTAACAACTGTTAAGATCTTAGAAACAATACAAAGTTATCATCAACGACTGATCAACTTAATCAGTTGTTGATGAATAATGAACAGAAACAATAATGAACAACTTACAAAGATCAAACCTATACTGAAAAACCTAACAGACGAGAGAGAAAAAGAGTGAATAATATTAAGACTGATCTGTGAGAACGATCTTATCTGCTCTCTTGATCAAGACCCTAAATCACCTCTTTTACGAGCAAGTGATCTGATAATGTATTTTTAAGCTTCCAGAAAACAACATTATTATTATAGCAGCCAAGTAAAAAACCCTAGGCCCACGTTGTATTAATCAGCAAATAAGCCCACGAATACAGCCCAAATAGCTTCCACCCAATTAGGTTCAGCCCAGATTTGCTGCTCTGCAAGCCCACGTACTCAAACAATCTGGTCCTCAAAGATAAGAAGCAAAGAAACAATCGAAACACTATTAACAAACTTGTATAAAACTGGAAATATATATATATATATATATATCTTATTTTTCCCCCTCAGTTTTATAATTAAACAGTTTATTAGACCGAAGGACTGACACATGTCAATAAGTTGATGAGGAAGCAATCCTTTTAACACAACAGTCAACTGTTTAGAAAATTCAATACTAACAGTTTTGATAACACTAGCACTAAATACAGTTCCAGTCCTTGAACAGCTTTAGCCCTCAAAACTTTAAACATAAGCCTCTAACTTTATCTACCAGAATATAATCAAATCTAACTTAGACAAAACACACTAAGTCACAAACATAAACTTTATATGTTGCCATTGGTTATAAGGTATTTCAAGACAATACTAAAATAGATCATTATTTACACGTTATTCATAACTTCAAAAAAGAAACCACTAAAAAACATTTTACTGTATACTTCTTCGAAAAAGAAAAAAAAATTATATAAAGATTGTTACGAGATGGTTTTGTTTTTAGTAAAACAAGTATAAAAGCTTAAATAAAAAACCATTTTCCATTGTTAAGCTATTTTAATACAATCCCTAAAACATCTCATGGATCAGGAAACAAATTATATGTAACAAAAAAGTTGGTAGAAAAAAAAACTTCCCTGTTGCTTTCACAGTCGCTCCAGCAGCCACGGCAATCATGTTGACCTCAAACTCGATGTCATATCTAATTAAGATAAAACATCTTGTTGACGAGTGCTCTGGGCATCCCATTTGGGTACAAATTACGGTCAAGCGCCATCAAAAGAAGAAAACTTTTTTTCTTATCGTTAGTCAAAAAAATTTTTTTAAGCAATTTATAAGGAAAAACGCAAAGCTCCACATTGTGATACCAACTTCTCAAAACTTTGCCAAAAAAAAGATCATGTTTTCCACAACGTGAGACCAAAGGAATTCACTACTCCATTTAGAGAGTATTAGAACTTCCAAAATTTTAGAACACAAATGGTACAAAACTTTTATTTTCAACCAAATAACTACATTCTGTAAACATAACAGAAGACAACAAAACACTCTCTAATACTTCAGAAAGCTATCATATAGAACGTCAACTGGACTATCCATACAACTAAAACAAGATCTAACACGAATCTCCAATTCAAAACACAGAATATAGAATTCTAGATCTAATCAAGTGAATACGCATAGAATGAGACTACGAGAAAGACACTAACAAACACGAGTGTTGACTTAAAAAACTTAAAAGCATACGTAGACATACGGATACAACTTCCTATACACATAGAAAGAAAATAACTAGAAAACATTTTCTAATTACTCAACAAATCACATGATCCAGCAACATCCTCTGAAACATATCTGTTACGAGCAGAAAGTCACACGACCATTATAAACCCTCATATGTGTTTAACAAAACAACAACAAAGGTTTTAAGAACCAAATGAGTGATATTTTGAGAAATTTTAAAGACACGCTTTTTAAAATAACATGATCAGAAAACACATTCTGACCGAAACAACTGAATCACACAACTCATTATAAACATGTCATCAAGACATTCAATTGACTAGAAGACAATCACAATGTTCTGAATAACACACAATCACATGATTATCAATTAGAAATATGCAAGACAAGTTGGATTCAAGTTGATAAAATCATTTACAACTTCGCAACAAATACTTAACAAATATTGAATCACAAGCTTCAACACGCAAGTCATATATCAATACGAATCATAAAGCTCAAGACTTCGTCAGATTATAAAGACACAGCCAGACAAAATCTGATTAAACACATAATCACACGATTTGCAACCAGAAAATCTCACAAGAGACAACATACAAGGCAGTTAAAATATACTTGATATTACAGCTTACAAAAAATCTAATAAGCCTATAAAATCACAAGATTTCAATATCAGAATACAATCTTCCACACAGAAGAACACATATAAGGCTGCATCTGCAAGTACAACCATTAGAACATAAACAGAAACCAACCGGAACTGCCAATACATTCTTCTCTAATCTCTATGGCTCATGTCATCAACAAGACGATCATACAAAGAACACTAACATGATCTAACGGACACTTAAGCCTACAACTAGTAGATTTCAAGAGAGAGATACAACAGACAATACACAAGTCACATGACTTTAGATCCCAAAAAACACATTTGGATAAGACTATGAATCACACGATTCAATAAGACTATCAGAAACACATCTGACAAGACAAAAGATCATATGACCTTTTAGAAAAGATGAATTACAATATTCAACAAACAAGACCCAATTGAACAAAAAAACAAAACATACGATATGCAATTAGACCAGACATCTCAAAAGAAATAATACAAGACAAAAAAAAACATTCAAGAATAATCTTGATTATACTATGGAAATATGTCAACCAGACGGTTAGACTACCCAGAAACGAAGCTTTTTTAGACCATACAACATACAGGTCAAACAAATGATCATGATATGATTTCATGAAATAAACATCCACCAAGACACGGCCAAAGCTGAAAGACATTTTTACCATTGTTTGAGACAAAAAATTGAAATTAGATATTTCCAAGATTTATGAACAATAATAAAACATGAGAATATTACTATTAGCAACTTGAAAAAAAACCAAAAATCAAGACACATAAAGTATATCTTGAACACATACCCACAAATCTTGATCCAAAAAACCTTACATACCAGACTCAGAATTACACTATTTTCCTTTTTAAGAACCACAATTTTTTAAGAACCAGATTTAAAAAAAACATATCAAGGTGACAGAAACGTACAAGATTGATGAAGACACAAAGCCCTCCTCAATCTTGATCGGGATAACCTTATATAGTATGATCTAAAATAAAACAAATTACATATGCAACACAAACCACCTCATACAAGACTTGTCAATACAAAAGCAAGACATGTAAAAAAACTTAAAACTTACTAACTTTATTTGAAAACGAGGTAAGATTTCATGTAAAACAACTTTTATTTAAAATTAAATTATACTAGTATCACTAGGATGTAAAAACAGAGGATCACTTATGTCAAGTTACTAATCAAGTTCCAACAAGGAGAGCCCCAGAATTAGGATCATCTCCTTGTCCTCCACCACCAATGGGACCCCCATCAGCAGGGTTAGCTGGACCAGTACCACTCATAATAAAGAAATAATGACAAACAAAACAGATCAAGACAGATTCAACAGATCAGACCAGAACACAAGAATAATAGAAAAAAACCTAGAAAGCGAAGCTGTGTAGGTGTTCAGATCAAGGGTTCATCACTCAAAGGTGCCCTCGCAGATCCTTACACAGGAGCTTTTTTATTATCTATATATATATAATACGTATATATAGACCAGACAATCAGACCACAGACAAACCAAAACACAACCAAGATCAACGCCGGTCCACCCTAACCCGGCCAAGACACCTAGACTCACAAGAGGCAAGGAATAGAAACTTACAGAGTACTCCAGCAGTCGAAGCAATAAAAGACAGAGACAAGGATAAGAGCAGACTTACAGTGGGTGCACAGCTTTCTATCAACAATAATCTCACCAGAATACCAGGTCCAGAATCAAGCCAACGGATGTTGACTTTCAACCAAGACAAACAGAAAAAGAAACAGGATGAAATAGACCAGATCTATAACAGATAAGATCTATAACACCACAACAATACCAAGACCAAGATCTAGATCAGAAGAATACTTATACGACTTAAACCTAACAAGAACCAGATCTATCAAACTTAGATCAGATCCTTGTAAACAGACATAAGACAAATAACAACCAGATCTATTATGAGATCAAATAGAGCTAAGACAAGTAAGAATCAGACCTATTGTTTAGATCAAACCCTTACAACCAGAACCAATAGTTAAAAAACGAAATCTACAAAAACAGATCCTTAACTGTAACAGCAAGATTATATCTGTTATTTTAAACCTGATCAAGTTCTCAACAATCCGCATGAACAGATCTAAATACTAAACTCAACGGTAGAGAATCTATAGACCAAATTTATTAACAAGATGAGATTTGTTGATGACAACAGATTTAGATCAACACCTATTACTTAGGCGAAATCTTTTACCCTAATATGAACAATACACAGATCTATAAAAATTTTTTTAACAGATCTGAGTATACAAAAACACGATCAACAACAAGACACAGCGGAAGAACAACAAAACACAATATCAAGAGCACTGGCTCTGATACCATGTAGAAATTATTGGATCTAACAGAATCACAACTCAAGAACTCTCTCAAACAACCAACACAAACATACACAACCATAACAAGAAGAAATAGCGACAAAAACGGTGACCAAAACTTTTATTAGTTACCCAAACCAAAAACACCCAACCAATACCCAATGATCTTAACAACTGTTAAGATCTTAGAAACAATACAAAGTTATCATCAACGACTGATCAACTTAATCAGTTGTTGATGAATAATGAACAGAAACAATAATGAACAACTTACAAAGATCAAACCTATACTAAAAAACCTAACAGATGAGAGAGAAAAAGAGTGAATAATATTAAGACTGATCTGTGAGAACGATCTTATCTGCTCTCTTGATCAAGACCCTAAATCACCTCTTTTACGAGCAAGTGATCTGATAATGTATTTTTAAGCTTCCAGAAAACAACATTATTATTATAGCAGCCAAGTAAAAAAACCCTAGGCCCACGTTGTATTAATCAGCAAATAAGCCCACGAATACAGCCCAAATAGCTTCCACCCAATTAGGTTCAGCCCAGATTTGCTGCTCTGCAAGCCCACGTACTCAAACAATCTGGTCCTCAAAGATAAGAAGCAAAGAAACAATCGAAACACTATTAACAAACTTGTATAAAACTGGAAATATATATATATATATCTTATTTTTAACACACACTTAAATAAAAATATAAAGATTGCCTACTTAAGATAGCATGTGATGGACAAATGTTAACAATTTCAGGCTATTTACATTATTACAATGGATTACACCTTTTTTTTTAAAAGGTCTTTGAAATCAAGGGTAATTCGTGATGAATATGAGTCTCAAGGTTGGGCAAATATGGTTAAGCCCTCTTAGGCGTGGTGGTCATCTTTTCCGATAGCATGAGGCAATAGGTGTACATAGGCGTGCAACTCAGGAGCGCCTCATGTACATGGGTAGATTTTGTGCTTTTTTAGGCTGTACGTATAGCCTTTAGGTTGTATATAGAGGGTATTTATATATCAAAGGTTTTACTGTCTAATTTTGGGCACAACAAGTCAAAAAAAAAAAAAAAAAAATCTATAAACACCTTCGCCTCACTCCTTATCTCTAGGGATCCTATCACCTCGGTGTGCCTCACACTTTTTGAAACCAAGGTACTTTAACTTAGGCATTTAGTGGACCAGTCATAATCCGAAGTTGTGATCTATGTACCTGATGTAGGACACATTTTAATGTTGCATTGGAGTCAATTGATGTGAACGGTGAAGCTATAAAACTCCCAAAAAGCATACTGGAATTTGGAAAGAAGCAAGCAGTTATACTTGATAGTGGTACTACCTTGGCTTATTTCCGGATGAGATTTACAACCAACTAATGGAAAAGGTATAATGAAACATATAAGCTACATATTCTTTCACAATTAATCATTTATAGGTTTTTTGAGTCGCAGTATGAGCATCCTCTCTATTCCATGGGATAGAGCAAACCCCATCAGTCCCTCCTCGTATCCTACAAATAGCTTTTGCTATAAGTGGGAATATACTTCGTAGGATTGTTAATATATGATTTTTTTACCAATAACTTTTGATATAATCCATTTGAACTAGATCATCGCTGCACAACGGATAACAAGCCGCTGACAGTTCAGAAGGTGTTTAAATGCTATGAGTATGCTGGGAAGTAAGCGGCTTCCTTAACTATGTGTTTTTCAACTCAATAGTCAATATAGCATTTGAGCATCCAAACTCTTAATTTACAATTTGTAGCATAGAAAAGAAAAAAACAAAATAAGTTGGTTTGCTATTTTAGTAAAAAAATCCCAAGGTAGCGTTTATTTCACGGAATGGAATGGAATTCTGATGGAATTGGAATGTATATACAATTTATTATGTTGTTTGTGTCAACAAAAGAAGAAATTGTGATTGAACAACAACATACGAAAGAGAATCTACATTTCAATTTCATCCAGATTCCATTTCATTATGTGAAACGAACACAACAAATTTCAATTTCAATTTGCTGTCCCCGCATTACAATCCATGAAACGAACGGGACCTAAATGTTCCAGGTATTCATTGTTTTTTAAGTGATTGTTCTCTATTTTCTTGACTTTACAGATACAATTTGTATTTGACTTTTGGGTGTCAAAAAGGTTCCTTTTATTCTTTAACTTTAAATTTGACCAATGTGACTTAATTTTGTGTTTTATTTCTCTCATAATGCAGCCTTGATGATGGTTTTCCGGTTATTAATTTTCACTTTGAGAATTCACTTTTAATGAAAGTTTTACCCCATCAATATTTCTTCAAAGTTGAGGTACATATTTAAAAAAGAATACTATTTGATCAGTCATCTGAATATTATAACAGTTTGTATCATCTTTTCTCTTCAGGAAAATGCATACTGCATCGGTCTTCAGAACAGTAATATTCATTCAAAAGGCTTAGATGAACTAACTTTGTTTGGAGGTAGAATCTATTTATGTACATGTTATCATATACGGACATTTTAAATTATTCTTTGCATCCTTCAAGTAGGTTTTATAATTTGTAAAAACATGTAGGTCGGGTCAAGATGGGTCGGGCTGGGATGACCCTTTAACCCCCCTTTTAGCATTAAGCTTCAAACACGTCCTATTCAAATCCTCTCAGTAGATAAAAACTCAAAACTAGTACCTCCTTCTATAGCGAAACACATTCTTATCAGTTTTATAGTTTAGAGTAGACACCTTTGACTCCCAATAGTCAAACATGAACTATGTGCATATTTGAGCAGCAACATGCAACTAGAAGGTGTGGATTGTTATTGGGTTTAACTTAAATTTCTTCTTTTATTTCATACATTCAGATCTCCTTCTGTCCGATAGGCTCGTTACCTACGATATGGAAAATCAAGTCATTGGATGGACTGATTATAACTGTAAGTATGCTTGTCTATGTTCATACATTGGATGGACTTATTATGACCATTAAGCTTTTGGTGACTGATCATTAGATAACACTTGAATTACTGACTGTTAACCTGTGCGGTTAAATTGGCTATTGTGATTTGATGTCAATAAACTGATCACATTTTTGGGTTACTAATGTAGAGCGGAAACACAAAAGATAAAAATTACTCACCATAAAATTTGGAATATTATTAAACATCTTAAGGCTTAAACTATTGTGGCGTACTTGAAAAATATAGTTTTCGCAGGTTTGGCCATACCTTGAAAATTTAAAACTGGCAGTCGATGATTGAAACTAATTGCATAATTAACGCTTGAATTAGTAAATTTAAACATTCAAGCGTTTTAAAAATACAACTGATTATTAGATTATTAAATTAGATAAAAGTGTGAATGCCGAAATCAGGGCTACAGATGATAGAATTTGGATTTGAAGTTCATGGCATCGACCTATTTAGACGAATATGTCTATAGCGTATTGGCCTCGTAAGTCCATATCAAACGTTATGGTACTTTAAGTCGGGCCCTATTCTTGCTCACATGCATTTGTTCAGTTGCACTACGAAACTTCAAGTTTGTAACCAAATTATGATTTTGAATTTCTACAGAATTATCAGTTTCAAATAATAAGTAAGGATCACGTAGCTGGAAGAAAACTGATTATTTGGATAAATATAATATTACAAACACTATTCATTCTAACAAACCCGTTTTGGTTTTTGTTTAATTTTAGGTTCGTCAAGCATTAAAGTAAAAGATGAGAATTCTGGAAATGTGTATGATGTGGGCACACATGATATATCTTCTGCACATTATACATGTAACTCGCAAATAGTGTTCGGGTTGTTCTTAGCTCTTGTAGCTACATGGTTGATAAACTAGACCAATAAAGGGTATTTTGTGTCATGGTGTCTGTTCTCACTACTTGTTTGTTAACTTCTACATATTGATCACATTTTGTTAAAATTTACCAAATTACCATCATCCAAGGTTCCAAAGGTTTAAACTATTCCCTCTTTCAATCTTTGTTTAATTTTTTGTTTTTATATTAGACCACCTGTAGAGGGCTAACGCCCTCTGACAAGCAGGACGTTTAACACCGCGTGAACTACGTTTGGCTCGCCAATTGAGGGCGTCAAAGGGATTAGGCGCCAGGGGCATAGCAGGTATGAAGCCCATGTGTGAGAGATGAGAGGTGGGGTTCACTAGCAATCAACCGATCATGTTTTCTATTTTTTGTATTGTATTTTTTGTTAAAAAACTACACCCTTATAAACTTGTAGTTTAGTTTCTACGTGGCACTGACTTATTAGTAACGTTTGCACTTTCTAGTTATTCCACTATAAAAAAACATTTATTTATTTATGTTATTGTTTCAATAATGACATTTTTAGAAAAGGCCAAATTTATTATGTTGGGTTAATCGGGTTCGTTCACCATTCACGGGTCAACGGGTCAAACGGGTCAGCAGTTACAGGTCAAGAGAAGAATTTGTCCTGGGGTAAAAGGGTCATTCAAGGCTGTTTGGACTTTCATAAGGATTGAAATATAGTTGATATTGGCTGCGTGTGTGTTGACTTGGCAAATAGTTTGACCGAGTAATGAGGACATTATGGAAGTTATGTAGCATATTCTTACGTGGGTTGTTTTATTTTGCATATATAAAGCAAGTTTATAATTTAGCTTTCATTCACCTCTTGTAATCCTTTGATTCAATTATAATAGATGTCAGTGTATAAAAGATTTGTGTATATTCTGTACTTTAGTCATAGTTCAGGTTAGTTTTGTAAAAAGTGTGTATCTATATATTGTGCCTTTGTAACTCTTTGAAGATCAATGAAAACCAATTAATTTACATGGTATTAGCCTTTACCCGGTGAGTTAAGTCTCCCTTCAATTCCTCACCTCTTCCCTGTCCGATCTTCTTCCCTGTTTTTTTTCTTTTTCCAGTCAGTTTTTGATCGGTCCCCTTGCAGTCCTCATCCTTATCTTGCTGTCTTACTCTATCTCTTTTGTTTCTCATGGCATCCTCATCAACTACCCTCCACCATGAATGGGCTTGCCCCTATGATTGCTATCAAGTTGAACTCCTCCAATTATATCTATTGGAGACAACAAATTCTTCCCTTATTTACAAATCAACATGTCGATTCCCATGTGGATGGCAGTCTCAATCCTCCTGAAGCCATCATTACTGTTAGGGAAAAACAGGTTCTTAACCCTGACTATATTTGTTGGATGACTGATGAATAGCAAGCGATCATTCTGCTCAATGCTTTTCTCACCGAAGAAGCGTTATCTGTGACTGTCGGGTTGTCTTTGGCCCGCGCTATTTGGTTGGCTCTTGAAAATGCGTTTTGTAACACGTCAATTGAACCTGTACAAAACTTGCGTGACAATCTTCATCTTATTTTTAAAGGAGATAAATCCGTTGCTGAGTATGGTCATTCTTTCAAAGTTATTTGTGACTAACTTCATGCTATTGGTCATCTTTTCGATCCTATGGATCAGTTGCACTAGTTTTTTTTGTGGCCTTAGGACGGCTTTTGAGGGATTTTCGACTCATATTAGAACCACTCGACCCATTCCCAATCTTCTAGATTTGTTTGCAAGTGTGCTGAAAGTCACAAACTTTTTGTCAAAGCTTTACATAGGTTGCCATCCTCTCCTCTTGTAGCTTTTTCGGCTCAGGCAAACAATCCCTAAAGTTCCAATCGTACTTGTCCCAAGTCACTTTCATGCCTACTAATCATCACTTTGGTCCACGGCTCAACAAGAGTGGTTTTGTCCGGCCCAACCATACTCCCAACACTTATAATAATCGTCCACGCTGCCCTCCCACATGTCAATTGTGTCAAAAAAAGTGGACATTATGCCAACCAATGTCATAAACTAGTGTTGTTTGCCACATCTATTACTACTAATGAAGCACAATTGGCACTCGCTTTTATGCCAATGCAATACGTCAGATTGGACGGGTGATTCTGGGGCTTCTGATCATATGGTCTCCAACAATGTTGTGCTTCCTTCATCCACTCTATCCCAAGATAATCCTCACGTTTTTTCAGTAATTGTTAGTCGTTACCCACAACTCATATTGTGTCACACCCCGCCTAAGGCGGG